>JASPKZ010007846.1:67500-142482 GCA_030220185.1 Diploptera punctata
TATGACAATCAAGTTCTTAGGAAAAAAATTGGACCAAAGATAGAATGGAGAAGACTATATAAAAGAGAACTACGTAATCTTTATGAGAAACTAGATATAATAAGAACAATTAAGGAGGGTGATGGGTGAAAAATTGACCATTTGAAATCAAAATTGACATTTTTTTTTATTTTTTGTACTAAAAAATAGCCTGTACCCTAATCTATATGTTGGCAAAGTTTCAGTGGCCTATGGCGCTTCTAGCCCTAAATTACGCCAGAGTTAAAAGCTGCGCCAGTTAAATGCCACCTGCATGCAAACCTTTAAACTTGTTTTTCCACACTTTTATTTTAACTGCATTTTTGTACATTCAAAATTGAATGGAATTCAGAAATGTTGTCGTAGAAGGTAAAAAATGTTACTGCATCTCATAAAAACGATGGGTAACAAAGTAGTGTATGGGTTTCATGATTGAAGTAATATTGTAAGAAATAAAAAATAAAATGTATGCAATTATTATTTTTTTTTGTAATTCCACGCATGAGGTACAACATTATTTTTTTCTCCCTTTGTATTCACATTATAAGAATTCTAATGCATGATGTTTTCTCTAAATATTTTAGGGGTCTTGTAAAAAAATAAACGTTTTACTAAAAAATTGTAGAAACCATTTAATTATAATATATGCATTTTTTAAAAATATAATATTTAATAACTCGTAAAATAAGTGTCTCACAAGAATGAAACTTAAACACATCATTATGTATCATGCAGTGAATGTTTGTTCAAAAAATCAAGTCTCTAGCTCAAAAAATGTTGAAAATAGACATTTCACCCATAACCCCCCCCCCTTAAGTGTCGTAGATTGCGATGAGGAGAACATGTGGCACGAATGGGTAATGAAAATCTTTAGACTCGAGCTTAAAGTTCTTCCTGGAAGACTTGTTCCTTGGATTTTTCATCCTAAGAAAGCCATCGATCCCGACCGGGTTTGAACCCGCGACCCTCGGGGCTAGAAGCAAGGAACATAATCACTAAATCACCGAGGGCGACGAAACAATATACAAATGCAAATCTATGAAATTTCGGTCCTACATAAACACAAATTTGTGTGGTAGCTATACTGCACCAAACTTGTTGAAAATAAGCTGGAACTTACCTTTAGACGCTCCTGATCACAACTGACTTGTTTTGTCAAACACTGAAAAGACTAGAATTCAAGTTAATGTTGTTTACAATCGTCTGGTATTGTTGTGTAGATTTACAATAGACACCATACTACCCCTCCACTTTAAAATATTTTGTCCAGAGACACACTTTGTCCTTGGTGTGAATAGGGTCCTAAAGCTAGCATGAAACGGCTGACCAAATTTCTACTAAACATTGTAAAATTGTTTGTCATATTTAATAAGGTTCAAAATTCATATTTTCATAAGTAATGTCACGAGTGATTTCCAATTTATCTAGAGAATTTGGAAATCAAGAGTGGCATTTGTTAGGACTATTTAACGATTAAAATTAAGCCGTTTAGGCCCTACTCATAAATCATTATTTAAATATAGTTATTTTAAAATATTTATGTATTTAATTTAACGGCGATGTTTAAAAACAAATGAGAAACGCTTATTATGTTTCATTTGTTCAACACTGCAACCAGATCATATTATTTATTGCCAAAAGATCGCAATATTTTAAGATTGCACCCTAGTGGAGAAAAAATGAAACACATCAAACTGTTTATAACCAACATTTTAGGTTATTAATTAATTTCTGATGTCCTATGATGTAAAAAAGTCAATTATATTTTTCTGCAACGTAAATACCTGGGAAATAATACGTTTAAGAATGTGCAAACTGTAGTTTCTTTTTTTTTTTTTGTGGTATAATCAATTGCTACAAATGTTTTTATATTATATCCCGCAAGCAGTATATGTTTACATTCGTGCACTATATGTAGGCCTACAATCTGGCAGCCACTTGCACTCTAGGATTCTTACATCTTAATATATACATTGTTATATTCGACGTATTTCTTAGAGAGTCAGTCATTGCAAAATAATGGTCTAACCAATTTAGAATGTTAAAAAAAGGAGGAGCTTGATTTTAATGTGATAAAATTAAATTGATAAAATCGAGGTGAAAAACGACTGTGATTGGTTGTAAATCAAAATTCATTGAAATGTGATTGGTCATTGATTCCAATTTGGGACATGAGTTAAATAGTCCCTCTTAATTATCAGTACCAAACTACCCATAATAAGTCAACTCTAGTGGTATATAGGGTGCTCTAAAATTCCCCTTACAAACTTCTAGGACTTGTAGAGGGGACTGAGTTCATAATATTTAGAATCGGAAACCATGTCCGGAAACTTACGGTTTCCGTGCTGCAGCCGTTTGAAAACATTTTAACGCGACCAGTTTTACAAGTAATTTATAATGAGGCGTGACACAGTACATCACTTGTTTTACAATTCAACTCATCGATAACCAAAGAAACAAAATGGAAACTGGATTATGACTTGCATTAATAATCTCGGATACACCCTCCACAACCAATTTTTGCAGTTTTCAAAATTACGAAAAATTTTTATATTTAAAAAAAACACCAAATCTTGGAATTCTCGATAGGGAAATTTTCGTTTTCGACGAATCGTGAAGCTTTTACTTGTTGAGACACATGACGTACGTTCAGGCAATTCTTGTTTTCAAGCGGCTGTAGCACGGAAACGGTAAGTTTCCTGACATGGTTTCCTTCTTCTTCTTCTTCTTCTTCTGCTTCTTCTTCTATCTTCTTCACTTCACTCAGTTCCCTCTACAAGTCCTAGACGTCTTGTAAGGGGAATGCGAAATGAGCATAGAGAACCACTGTATAACTTATTATATTCGTGTCTAGGACCGAGAGTTCAAAAACATAAACAAACTAAACTAATCTTACAGGTATAATATAAGTAAATACAAGCAGCAAAAACAGCACAAACTAATAAATATAAAATAGTAGAGCTAGGAATTTTAGGTGCAAAATTTTGGTGTAAAAAGGTGCAAAAAGGTGCTTTAATTTAGCAGAAAAAAGGTGCAAATAAATAATAGTTGTAAAAAACGTAAAACAGTCACGGCTTTATTAGAAAACCGGAACTAAAAAAATGAAAAATAATTTTTAATTTCCAAACATGCTTTGGGGATAAATAACTTCTTACCATCAAAAGGGTGGGATGCCAGCTCTTATCAATCAATAGGTATTTGAGAATAGACAGGATATTGGTTTTAGTAAAAGTTAAAAGGTTCTCTAAGAAGAAAATGTTAAAAATCATAAAAAAGCACCCCCACGCTTTTTGTGGTTAAATTATTTATCCCACGCAGGTTGGAAAATTAAAAATTGTTTTTCATTTTTTTAGTTCGGTTTTCTAATAACGCGCGATGTTTTAGTTTTGTAAAACTATTATTTATTTTTTTTTATTGTTCGGTTACTATTTAAAAACAGAATAAGATAAAAATGTTAAATCTATCTTTAAATTCGATGCTATTGTAGTACGACTTACAGAAATTATTATAGGGCCCCTACCACTAGAGTGTACCGCTCTACCAACTGAGCTCTTACAACGATTTACTAAAAAGTCGACAAGTCCGCAACCTATTATACCAGTTTTCATTTTTTTGATTTTCTGATGATTCTGGCCAGGATTCTAGAAACAAAATATGAAATTATTGTATTGTCACGGGTCCTTTACAAGTACACAACGTTTCAAGTCGATCCAATGTCCTCAGTGGGTGAAAATCGTGTTCAAAGATTCCGTTACATAGATATAAAGACACTTTTTTTTATTTTCTGACAATTCTGGCCAGGATTTTACAAACAATATGAAATCATTGTATTGTCACGGGTCCTTTACAAGTATACAAAGTTTCAAGCCGATCCAATGTTTCTAAGTGGGTGAAAATCGTGTTCAAAAATTCCGTTACATAGATACAAAGACACTTTTTTTGATTTTCTGATGATTCTGGCCAGGATTTTAGAAAACAAATATGCAATTATTATATTGTCACGGGTCCTTTACACGTATTCAAAGTTTCAAGTCGATCCAATGTTTCTAAGTGGGTGAAAATCGTGTTAAAAAATTCCGTTACATAGATACAAAGACACTTTTTTGATTTTCTGATGATTCTGGCCATGATTTTAGAAACAAAATATGAAAGTATTATATTGTCCCGGGTCTTTTACAAGTAGGCCTATGCAAAGTTTCAAGTCGATCCAATGATTTTAAGTGGGTGAAAATCGCGTTAAAAGATTCAGTTACATAGATACAGGTCAAGCTAATATAAAGCGTGTAAAAAGGTGCAATTTATTAAAATCAAAGGTGCAAATTTTCCGTGTAAATAATCATTAAAGAGTGCTAAAACCAATTACATCAAGTAACTAACGACACAAAATTCACTCATGTTGTTATATATTAAAACATCTGCGTAAGACAAGTCCCAGAACATTATGTTATTAAAAATCACAAGTCCAGAAAACTGTTAAAGCAGATATTATTTAACTCAATTTTTTTTTTCAGTGAGGCTGTATCTGCTGTCAGTAAGTAAATACTTGTATGCTGAAAAGGAATGTTTCACGTCAAAAGACGCAAGCGGTGTGTATTTTGTTAAAAAACTAACTCACTGGCACTATCGAACCCGTAGGTTCATGGTCGTGCGTATTTGTATTTTGTTAGCAGTCTGTAACTAAAATCCTTGTTCGTTGCAACGTCCTCCACATCAGGGTCCTCGGCTAAGCTCTGCTCTAGTTCCTGCTTTCCAATCCCCTAAAGCGCTGTCTTGACATCCATCAAAATAGCCCATTGTGAATCTTTCTCAGGACACTGCTCCTCCAATTTTGTAATGACAGTTGTCTGCTAGTTCTCTGGCCTTTTTACAGCCGAAGAATCATTTGGTATTTCATATAATAAATCGGATATTGCCTGGGTTCAGGCCCCGGTCTCAGCGTATAATTTTCTCTTTAAATATGATTTGTCCATCATTGAGATGTATAAAATGAATAATAAAAGCATTGAAAGAAGAAGATATCTTCACAAACCATTCTAGAATGAAAGATAGCAATTTCCCCATATTAAATCGTGAGATTTAAACACTGTCAGATTTGCAACTATCTTAATCAGATACGTACTTCCAGAACATTGAGTAGGGCGAAATAACCTCTTGACATTGCTCTTATGAAATGGTCTCTGCAATCCCTAGATTTAACCCTATGTGATTTTTTCTGTGGTGTTTCATAAATTACAGTATTTATGCCCCTCCTCTATCACATGATCTACTTGAACTTTAAATGGGGATGGAAGAAGCCGCAGCTACAGTCACAACTGACATGAGTTTATACTACCGCATCAAAGCTAGTCTCATTACATATGGCACCCACATTTGATGCATGTAATGCAATGCATCACAAAAGAACCTTAATGACTAGTGCATCATATGAGTTGTCATCAACATAGATATTAGTTTTTTCAATAACTCTAATGCACAATTTGTGCGCATTTTCGTTTATATATACAGTATATACAGGGTGGACCGTTCGAATGGACCTAATTTCAATTGCTTGTTACTGGCAAACGGTTGAAGATAGAAACTTAAAACAACGTTCATATTACAGAAAAACTCGCCAAGTTTTGATATCCAGATCACCACATCTCTATATGAGCCCCAGCAGTCACTGTGACGATATCAAAGCGATGAACAATTTCTTGCCAAGTACGTTGGAGTATGTCTTCTGGAATGTTCTCAATAGCCTCTATGATGCGCTCACGAAGATCACGAAGGTCTTTGACTGGGGTGGTGTAAACTTTATCTTTGACATAGCCCCAGAGAAAGAAATCCAGTGGTGTTAAATCGGGAGATCTCGGGGGCCACGCGATTGGTCCTCCCCTACCAATCCAACGGCCAGGGAAAATGTTGTCCAAAGTCGTACGAACTTCATTGGACCAGTGGGGAGGAGCACCATCTTGCTGGAAAACGATGTTAGGCTGCAGTTGTTCAATTTGTGGAAAGAAAGAACTGCTCCAGCATGTCAAGATATGTGGTACCACGAACAGTTTTCTCGGCGAAGAAAAACGGTCCAATGACCTTATTATGTGACAAACTGCACCAAACATTCATCTTCGGACTATCACGGACATGCTCTTGAATAGCGTGAGGATTCTCCGATCCCCAGATCCGCACATTATGCCGGTTTACCTTGCCTGACAAATGGAAAGTGGCTTCGTCCGAGAAGAAAATCTTGGTCATGAAGTCAGGATCAGCGCCGAGACGGTCCAGCATCGTATTGGCGAATTCCACTCGTTTCGGCATGTCATTCGGCTCCAGACGTTGCACTAACTGCACTTTATATGCGTGCAGTTTGAGGCGTTTGTGGACAATCCGTTGTAATGTCGATTTTGGTATTTGAAGTTCCCGCGAAGCTCTTCTTAATGACTTCCGGGGGCTTCGCTCAAATGCGGCTTGAACATTTGCTACCATTTCATCGGATGCTCTGCGACCACCACCATGCTTCTTCAACACAGATCCTGTAGCTAATAATGTATCACGCCACTTCTTTATGCTTCTAGCAGTTGGAGCATCACGGTTAAACACACGCCGGAACTCCCTTTGAACTCTAATGATTGATTTAAACTCCGCATACCACAAAACAGCTTGCGCTTTCATCTGCGGAGTCGCCATTTTCACAAACAATTAAATCTAAGAACGAGAAACGTATCTTTGTGCCATCTACCGACAGGATTCGAAACTTGGTGAGTTTTTCTGTACTATGAACGTTGTTTTAAGTTTCTATCTTCAACCGTTTGCCAGTAACAAGCAATTGAAATTAGGTCCATTCGAGCGGTCCACCCTGTATTGTAGAATTTCAAAATTTACCTAATAATAACAGTTATGCACCATTTCGTTTTCCCTGCGGTCCGCCATATTTAAATAACTGATACGATAAATGTTTACTCTGAAGGATGATCCAAAGATCGCGGATCTATTGCAGCTTCGTAGGCTCCTTCACTACAAAGGGAAAATTGAGCCTTATCGACGTCTGCAGAAGAAGGTAGTGCAGGTCACTCCTGCTACCAAAAAGAAGACAGTCTTGGCGGAGCTTGCTCCTACTGTCTTACCCAAGAACTCAGACCATATACAGCCAGCTGTTCTTTGGCCTGAGATCGTCAAGAACAATCTTAGCTCTAAGCAAAAAAAGAAGAAACGTACCGGGATCATCAAGACTCGGGAAGAAAAGACCTTGCAATTCAAGGTCTTAGGTGAGACCAAAATCTCACCTGAACCCAAAAAAGAGACCATAGGTACTCAAACGGCCATGGCTCCTACAAAAAAAGAGTAGGTCGGTTCAAACCAGCTCTCTAAAAGAAATTGTCTAATTACGAATGAAGTATTAGACAAACTAGTTAAGGAACTGGTAAGTGATCCAGATTCGGTACTTATATCTATCGAACTAGATCACAAAAAACGCACTTTCATAGTAGAGTGTATGACAACTTACAATGAAAATAGGAAGTGTCCTGACACATCTTAAATTGTGACTCCTATGGCTAATTAGCATTGGAGCAAAAAATGCTGATCAATTGGACTTTAATTTATTATTAAATTCAAGCCACTCTACCAAGGTTTTCGGTGGTTTCCCTTGGTGTTAAGACAAATGTCGGAGTGGTCCCCTAGAGTCCAGCAGTAAAATATAAATGTCCAACAATTTTCAAAATTCTAAAACTTTCAATAGATCAGCTAAATCCGAAAAGAGCCGTTTCTGATTGGAATGACTTGTCCTCCCGCTCTTGCCCCTTTAGGAGTTGGCGGCTTCTGCGGCGGTGGCGGTCTTCCTGTTGGCGGCTTGGAGTATCGGCCAGAACATCAACCAGATCATCAGTGACGACCAGCGTCAGTAAGGTTTGTTAATGTCCGACCACTGGATCTTTGTCTCCTGATCTGCGGCTGGTTATGGTCGGCACTGGGATATACGCTCGTTATCTCCACTGACGATACACCAAAGGGCTAAAGAGGGTACACAAAAATCCCTAAAGTAGCCGGAAGTATGGTTCATGGACCATACGGTTCCTTTCTCGGTCGCCGAGGATGCATCCAGGAAACTGAATTCATCATTGGCTGGCTCGGGGAGGGATACGTTTAGGAAAAGTGATCCACTTCCACCACATAGTCTAGTCTAGTCTAGGCCAATTTAAGGGTTAAATGTGATAATTTAGAAGTTTCTTGTAACATACTTGTGTACATATTTCTTAAGGTAATACTACACAAAAATCCAGTCTCTATTAATCATGCAACTCCCTTGTATTAGATATAGTTATATTTATGTAATTTGCCCCGAGTGAAGTGAAATACAATACTTTTTAGCCCCAAACTTCACATAAAATTATTTTTATTTTATTCACATTTATAACGCTTTAACGTCGGAAGTCATATCTCGTGTATGATCTTGAGATGTTTCCGATAATTTGTGTTTATCATGTTTTCCAATTCACTTATTTGATTTTAATGATAGACTACTATGGTATGATGTAATATTAATATATCTGTACTGAAGCTTTCTCTTCTCATGCAATAACTAATACAACTAAAGAAAAAATAATGTGCCCAAATCGGGATTTGAATCCAAGATATCAAGTGCGCAAAGGTGGAAATCTTAGATTCAAATCCCGGTTTAGGCAGAAAATTTTCTCTTTTAATTGTAAACATCATGTTATGAACATATATTATTTTTATAACTGTAATAAATCAGTTTCTAATTATGTATTAACTAACTAACTGGCACAATCAAACCCGTAGGTTCATGGCCGGTTAAACGCAATCTCTCGACATCGCTATCCTGATTTATGTTTTCAAATCATCCCATGTATAATTTGCTTTCCTCAAATTATGTTTAATGTTATTCTCCCACCACATTCTAGGCCTATGCTTACCCTCTGGTTTTCTTACAAAGATCTTCCATCCCCCCTTTCATGTCCAATTCATGCCACATGTCATGTCCATCTAATTATGTATTACTATAGCCTCAGTATTGACATTGACCAGCGGCGTGTTTTTTTCTCTGCTAATAATGTTTATCTACTAATATATAACAATCAGTGATGCTTTAGTTCCTAGTTACTAGGAAACAAAATCTTTTTTGCTTTTTTTTTTTTTTTGCAAATGCCCCAGGTTGTCTTTCGACATTCCTGGTGTTCTCTCCTGGCATGGCGTACTTGTAACCCACTTCTGAGGTTGGGGCGCCTGGAAGGCGGGGTTACGTTGCCCCGATGATATAATGGGTGATGATGATGATGATAATGGTGCGCCAGGAGAGTCCCTAATTCTAAGCTTAATCTAAAATGAATACGAATGATGATGACTGCGATGGCCATATGATTTCGGAGACCGTTTGGGCCTTAAAGTCTTCCTGGCATTTCTCTTACAGGTGAGGAAAAAACCCGATAAAAACCTCACCCAGAAAAACTGTCCCGACCGGGATCGAACCCGGGCCCGCTGCGTGACAAGGCAGCACGCTACCTCGAGACCACAGCGGTGGATATTTTATATTCTAACAAAACACGCTATCGAAACATAAAATACAGGTTCAACCAAACGTAAAATACACTTTAAAGATGATTTCGTGTAATTAAATAAATACATTTTCCTTGACTTTTCTGGAAGTATATTAATAGTTGCATCTTGGAGTGCTTTTAAATGTTTCCTGATGAATCGTCAAAATCGCCTTCTCCGCTCATTTTTACTTTAAATTCACTTATGAAACTAGCACCCAAAATTGCTGAATATAACAACAATGTTTGTTGATTTATCCTTTTTTTTTCTCTCTCCATAGCCTACATTACTCTATCTTTAAACATAACTTATAGTTCCAGCAATAAATAAATTTTATTAAATATACAAAATATACAACACAGATCTATACTAAATTACTCTGAACGTAGATAAAATATTGTAGACAACTCGTTAGAAAATTAGGTTTAGTAACTCGTTGCTCTTAGAGCACTCCCTTCGGTCCTGTTCTAACTTTAGCGTCTCGTTACTAAAAATTTGCTTTTGTAACTGGTCGTCTAATAGTATATAAAGCGGCCCCTACACGATCAATATTTACGTCAATATATTGCACAGTATTTTGTACAATAGTATTACTTGGCCAATCCACACGGTGCAATATTATTGCTCAATAAATTAGTTCGTGAATGATACTTGTGCAGTCAACATGTGGAATAATAAGTAGACAGAACACAGAATTGAACTAGTATTGCGCAATATTGCCAACAGACGACGCAATATTTACTAGATTGCACAATAAAAATCAAACTGCTTTTGATTGACTCAATATATTGCGCAATATTTCAATGTGATCTACACACGCTCAATATTATTTTACAATGTCAATTATTGTGCAATATATTGACGTAAATATTGATTGTGCAGGTGCCGCTTTACAATGCGAGGTTGGGAAGTGGTTTTCATAGAAGCGAGGAAATATTTAACCAAGCATAGCGAGGTTTTAGTTTCTGATATTCTGTAAAACATTTCATAAAGGTGCGTTGTACATTATTTTTTGGCGATGGTGTTTTCAAAATAATAATTAATAGTAAAATAATAACATCTTTGTTGGAAATATTTATGTTCATTATAGATAACTGAATAACGTTAACAGTGTGGGCAATGTTTATTAGTTGAGACTACAGCAAGCCGTGAAACCAATCAGTCATAAAATGGTGGCAAGTACGTATTTATTGTTTTATATTGTTTCAAATAAAGTTCAGTTCATTAAAAATGAAATGATTTGTTTCGTATAATGTATATTAACACTACCCAAGTACGCCATGCCAGGAGAGAACACCAGGAATGTCGAAAGACAACCTGGGGCATTTGCAAAAAAAAAAAAATATTAACACTACCTTTTGGACATATTTTGGATATACATTGTATGTAGTATACATAAAGGGTAGTGGTTTTACTTCCGATACGATATGTAATATTACAGTATAGTTATTTAGGTTGGCAACCCTGAAATGTAGGAAGTTGAACTTTCAATCATGGTCGCCATTCCTGTAAGTACGATAAAACACACAATCCCGCAAATTAACTGTTATGGTATTGTTAAAAGTTCATCTGAAAAACGCAAATAAATTCTGATTCACCGTCTATCGGGCGACGATATATTTAATTTTGATCGCCAGTGTGATTAGCGAGGCAATAATAAAGATTATATATCTGCAGCATTGATCTAAATCCCCAGTTCATTTAACTTGAATGAAGTACTTCCATTTTAAACTGGATTAAGTACTATCCCGTTGAAACAATGACATAAGAGCAAACAGATGTTAACGGCCGATATGATATTCTCTTCTGATGAATAAAGATGATAACACTCCGAACTATCCCAAGGTAACTAAGTCACTGACACTATCGAACCAGTAGGTTCATGGCCGCGCAGACATAAGCTCTCCCTACATCCCTGCTATGGTCTCGAGGTAGCGTGCTGCCTTCTCACGCAACGGGCCTGGGTTCGATCCCCCAGTCGGACAAGCTTCCTGAGTGAGTGTTAAGGCCCGTCTCCGGTTGAGTGATAGCAAACTTATTTAAGGGCCGGTTTCACCAAGAGAAGTAACTGTATTACGCCAGTTTAAGCTATGCATTATACATGGGGAAAACTGGCGTAAGACAGTTACCTCTCTTGGTGAAACTGACCCTTAGCGGCCGAGGACTACAAATGAGACGAGCTTAACATTAAATCACGGTCAGGGTGTAGATAATTCTATAAAGGATAGCAAAAACTAAGTCATTAACACTTAACTTCACAATATATATTTTAAGATATATTTATTTATTTATTTTATTGTTGTTTATAAAACAAAAAAAGTGATTATAAATTACTTAAGTTTGTGTCAAATTACGTAATAATGTAGCCTACAATAATAATTTAGAGTTTTTACATGATTTTGTTTTCTTTGCGGTCCGAAACATTTAAGTAACTATAATCAATTGAGTTGGTGTTTACTTGATGAAAATCCATATTTATTAATTAAATAAAAATAAAACGTAGTTTTATTTGATTTTCATATTTATATCATATTTAACTATGATTTGAGGGAAGTAGATTATACAGGGAATGATTGGAAAGCATTAGCTCAGGATAGGGATGTATGGAGAGCTTATGTCCGTGCGGCCATGAACCTACGGGTTCGATAGTGCCAGTGAGTAAGTAAGTAAGTATATCATATTTATAATTTAAGTAATTGGCACGAGAAATTATTATTTCGCCAATTTAATGGTTAAAGCAGACACACTTCTTTTTCTTCTTAACCCTTAAATTCGTAATGTATCCTTTTGGATACATCAGTTGGTTCAATTAATTTAATATTTTAAATAAATCAGAAGAAAACAAACAAAAATAAACCACTTAAATTTGTGTCAAATTATACAATATACCTAATAATAACAGTTATACAAGATTCCGTTTTCACTGCGGTCCGCCACATTCAAATAACTACCAGAAGAAATTTGTGTTTTGCCAATTTAAGGGTTAAATGGCACTACAGCCCAATAAGGACCTTCGCCTCCTCCAGACATCCCTCTCCATAGAAAGCTTTTCCCAATGGTTTATTTGACATTTTTTAAGACCCTGGCGCACACAATCCCACCACATCTATTCTTAGGTTTTCCTCTCAATCTGGTTCCTTGAGGTGTGTACAGAATATTTGTTTTACTTTTATATTATTTGGCATTCTATTAATGTGTCCAATCATCTCAAACGGCCAATCCTTATGTATGAGACAATATCAAGATCTCTTAATAATTGTATTAATTCTTTATTATATATTTTTCTCCAGATGTTATCTACGCAAACTGCTCCTAATATTCTTCTCAGTACCTTTCTTTCAAAAATATTTAAACGATTACAGATATAAGAGTGAAGTACCCAAGTTTCAGAACAGTAAGTAACAATCGGTCTAATTAATGCTTTAAAGCACGCACATACTTACTTACTCACTGGCACTATCGAACCCGTAGGTTCATGGCCGCGCGGACATAAGCTCTCCATATATCCCTATCCTGAGCTAATGCTTTCCAATCATTCCCTGTATAATCTACTTCCCTCAAATCATAGTTAATGTTATTCTGCCACCTCATTCTTGGTCTACCAACTGGGCGTTTTCCCTCTAGTTTTCCTACAAGAAGTTTCCATGCACCTCTTTCATTCCCCATACGTGCCACATGTCCTGTCTATTGCAGTCTACGAGACTTAACTGTTCTTATTATATCTGGCTTCCTATAAAGACCATGTAGTTCATTGTTATGTAGTCATCTCCATTCACCTGTCTGTTCATCTCTCTTTGGTCCAAAAATTTTCCTTAGTACTTTATTCTCAAATACTCGTAATTTCTTTTCCTCCCTTAAAGTAAGAGTCCATGATTCGCATCCATATAATATAACTGGTAGAATAATAGTTTTATATATTTTCTGTTTAATGTTTTTTTGACACATACATAAATAAAATAAATATAAAACGAAGATATATATTTTACAAATTACATTAAGTGGAAAGTGAAACATAATAAAAATATAAGTTATTAATCTACATTGCTTATAAAGTGAGCTGGCACAACAATACCATAACTAAGTATTTTTCCTCTATACAAATTTCTTTACTGCGAAGTTCTATACTGAATTTATTGTTGAATAAGTTCAATCAAATACTATTCTATGGTAATGACAAATAACTAAGCCAACTTACGTAAGTCCATCCGAGTGAAGATGAGTCGCTGTGATGACTTACATGGCGGGTTAGAGCTCCCTCTCCAACCCCCGACGAGATCTATTTTGGGGAGGAAACCCTGAGTATAAATACTTGTAACTGTGTCGCTTTCACCTCACGGGAAAGTGTTAAATACGTTTTTGTGACGATACGTGCCTGGTATGAAGCAACCGGATATATGCATTTTTATTAAATACTCTGCCTAACAAGCCCTAATAATTATATCAATAAAATTGTGGCGAGTATTTTAGAACACTAACCACGCTCTGCCTAACTATTTGTCGCGTATTTATTTTATTACCCCGCTCTGCTTTAACTATTAGTACGCAGAGAGAGATTACGATGCTGCTACCTTCCGGGATCGCTGGGTTATGGTAATGCTGTATTTTAGCAAAGTGCTCACGATATCTAATGAAGTTAATCACAAGAAAACAGCCTGCCTCGGGCCCATAGAAGGCGGCTAACCATTCATCTTTCTTTCCTAATTGAATATGCATATAAATATGAATACTGACTATAACTTGCATGGACTGAACTAACTTCGTCATAGGATAGAGAATGATAATAACTCTTAAATAATACCAAGGGGCGTAACATAAAAGATAAGCTTTTAATAAGAATATAAGTGTGGATTATATAAAAAACAAAATAATGAGTACATAACAAAAATAATCTTTGATCCATCGATCAAGCACAAATAATAACAAAATATAACAGAACAATAACGTACCATTTAAACTATCACACGCATACTTGTCTAAGTCCTATTGGAAATCCTTCTTCCATGTTTACTTAGACGAAATCAAATCTAACCGTTCCTCGGTTATAATCCACTTGCTCATCTTCTTATTCACCATGTTATCCTCGCAAGTTCATGGTGCACTTGAGTTGGATTCACCCACTGAATCCCCTTTCTAAAGAACCAAACGCCACTTAGTGAGCCGATCGAATGATCAAGTCCGTTGCGATCATAGAGAAACTTCGAATAGAGGGGAAACTGAGTACAGTGACATCTAAAAAATTTCGGTCGTTTACGATGAACTACAATGAGCAAACTACAATGGTAGCGCTGTTTCGTAGTAACAGAATATGTAACTAAATAAAACAAATGCAAGGCACACGGCGTCGTTCACGGCGTGTTTAACGGTGTTCACTCGGGATTATGGGAAGTTAGCCATTTGTAAATTAAATTTTTAACTGCTATCCTTTCGTTCTATGTAGACGGTACTGTAAATTATCGAAAGTTAAAATCATTACTTAGATTTTATTTTACTCTAATTTGTAAGTAAATTCAAGCTTGTTTACATTTTTAATGTGAATCTATTTTCAAAGATAAACCTACTAGAAGTGATAAAATTCTAAGATTTGTTAGGTTAGGAAGAGTGATGTTAGTGTACAGCCATTTCTAATAAACATTTTAAAAATGTGACTTTATAATGGACAGATGTACGACATGGCTAAGGTATTTAATAAATATTGTATAAAAATATGTATGTGAGAATAAGGGGGTGGTCAATTGTACATATTTATTAAAAGAGCTCATAATGCACGTTTTAAAATTTTAATAAACGAAAATAAATTAACATGTTTTATTTATTTCCATTCTTACTTTCTGTTAAAATTAAAGAAAATCTGTAGGTCTGAGAGACTGGGTATACATAATTCCACAATTTGAGATTAATTAATACGTTATTTATTCCTATAAAAGTTAAATTCCATGATTATTCACCAGATGGCGTTATATAATTATAATTCATAATTTTACCACCAGGCGGTGCTGAATTTCATATTAGTACCAAAAAAGAACCGAAAAAATTTAGGTGTCGTTAGTTGTATTACACTAGCGCCGCCTGTGGCATGTACGCGCAACTTCCCTACTTTCTTCTCTGGTACTCTGTGCGTTGCGATAACCAAGCATTTATCAGGTTCGCGAATGGAAGGGATGTGCGCAGTAGAAATGCGCGAGGAAAGGGTAAAAAGGGAAGGGGTAACCACACGGAACACAGGAACATTGGCAGGCTTCACAAATGTTCTTCAGTAGGGAGGAGCACAAAGATGTATAACTGAACCGAAAAAAGGCACTTTCGGTTCAATAGCTCTCCCTACACCCTCCGGGTGACAGAAAAGAGTCCATAGGCTTCCAAGTAATGTCCAGAGAAGCAATCCCACGTTGGGAGGGGAACATAAGCACTATTGGATTCCAGCGGTAACTTCAAAGCAAATCTTCTATCGTCCCCAATATCACGATCACCACACCTGCTTTCATGTAGACTATTCCAGCGCTGAAAAATAGACTCCAATTTGCTTCAGCCGCCATAGCACAACATTGCGGCGTTCCAGGTGAAGACTCGGGTGACGATAATCATCGGATTGCCGGGTCGCAATCCCATTCCACCGCTTTCCAGGAATCCATAGTTCCAAAGCCACTATGTCGGTCAGCTGGGCACTCGGGGGTCGGCCGGATCCTCCAAGCGCTCGACTGCCGAACACTCCAGGCATATACTGTAGAACTGCCAACGTTTTAAGGAAAGGTAAGCATACAACTGAAACAAAGAACAGGCGAAAACAGGAAAGCAGAACCATAGATATGCTTAATTTAACATGTGTCATAATACATAGTAATTTAGCTTTAACATTCAGCTCTTTTTCATTTATAACAAACATGCTTGAATTTACTGGATATCACTACATCTTTTTAGCTGACTCACATGCTGTTTCATAACATGGCCACTGACGTTTTCTAACTCCAGAGTTACTGGTGTTAGCAAGCGTTTTACAACATAGGGTTCAGACCATTTGAACATAAGTTTTCCCATACGTTGTTCTCCACGATTACTAAGTGGATAAAGGCGGTAACGTACTCGATCGCCAACTTTATAAGAGACATCCTTCCTATCCTTATTATATCTGTTAGCTACGTTCTCTTTAGCGAGCTTAAGGTTCTTGAATGCTTCCTCCCATTTCTGAAATTTATCGGCTTGTTTCAAATCACTTAAATCGGCTTCCGTGATGTGCCAATTTAACTCTAAGGGATGCATAATACGTCTACCCAAAAACAATTCGGCAGGGGTAGTTTTTGTCGACTCATGGACCGCGTCGTTACAACCCAAAGCAAACAACGGCAAATGTTGATCCCAAACATTTTGCTTGACATTATGAAAAATGGTAAGCCCTGCTTTCAACGAGCGAAAAAACCTCTCACAAAGGTTAGGTTTTGGATAATGGGGAGAAGTAGTAATGCGACGAACACCCCAATCGAAACACATATTCTTAAACATACGAGAAGTAAAGGCCTTAGCATTATCCGAAACAATGGATTCAGGCACACCAAAGCTCGGAAAAAAGTTTCTAGTGAAGAATTCTACGACTGCATTAGATTTCAAGGATCTCACAGGATGAAGCACCACATATTTAGAGAACCCGTCGACAACTGCTAGAACCCCAACATTACCTCGCTTAGAACGAACTAAGGGACCAAAGAAATCAATAAAGAGTCTTTGCATGGGAGCTGTGGAGGGCTCCGCCGAATGAAGACCAACTTTAGTATTAGGGGCAGGCTTAGCTCGCTGACAATCAACGCAATTCAAAATGTATTTACGCACATCCTCACCCATATGAGGCCAATAATATTGTCTATTGAGCTTTTCCATAGTCTTGGCAATGCCCAAATGCATGCCCAAAGGAGAATCGTGATAATACTTGAGCAAAACAGGCCGCAGTACTACGGGAACCAACACCCGATTCTTCGGACCTTTTCGAGGATTGTACACTAATAGACCTCTATGTAAAGAGAAATCTGGACTATTAGTGCCAGCTCTAACTTGAGCATACAATCTCTTACAATCATCATCTTCTTGTTGATGCAATTTAAGATCTTTAAATGATGCAGGAAAGTTCGATAGAAGATTGACTTGAGGGTGCTCCGGAACTTCATCTTCATGGAACAGTCGCGATAAACCATCAGCTACTGCATTATCAGATCCTCTAACATGACTACTTCAAAATTAAAAGCAGAAAGACGCACAACCCACCTACCGATTCTACCCAGGGTACCACTGTTCTTACATAACCAAGAAACTGCTTGAT
The DNA here is from genome assembly GCA_030220185.1 of Diploptera punctata. Lineage (NCBI taxonomy): Eukaryota > Metazoa > Arthropoda > Insecta > Blattodea > Blaberidae > Diploptera > Diploptera punctata. The sequence goes on from JASPKZ010007846.1 coordinate 85,352, forward strand.
TATCTAGTGAACCACAAAACGGTTATGTTCCAAAAAGGTACGGAACTTCTCACAACCGAAAACAATAGCTAAAATCTCTCTTTCGTAAATGCTGTATTTTATTTCGGCTTCATTTAAAGTGCGACTAGCATATCCCACAGGCGCTAAATTGCCTTCAATTTCCTGATTAAGAACCGCACCTAACGCCCTATCACTGGCGTCACACTGAAGAATAAACTTCTTATTGAAATCGGGAACCTGTAAAGTGGGAGCCTCGCAAAGAGCTAATTTAAGACTTTGAAAAGAAGCTTCGCATTCTTGACTCCATAAGAATTTAGTTTTCTTTTTCTTCAAGTTATTCAAAGGAAGGGCAACTTGAGAGAAGTTAGGAATAAATCTGGCATAAAAGCCCACCATTCCCATGAAACTTCTAACGCCTTTCAAATTCTTAGGTGTAGGAAGATTTTTGATGGCTTCAACTCTCTCCGGGTTCACTTGGATACCTTCGGCTGACAGCAAATGACCCAAAACTTTATCTTAGAACATCCCAGAGTGATTTTTTCCGGATTGACAGTTAATCCTTTATTGTTCAACCTCTCAAAGACTTCTCTCAAATGAGCGAGATGTTGCTGCATATCAGAAGAATACACGATAAGATCATCACAGTACTGAAAAACATACTTGTATTTCAAATCTCCAAACAATTTGTCTAATTCACGACTCAATACTTGACTACCCACACTCAAACCCATAGGCAACATATTAAACTCGTAAAGACCATTGGGAGTGACAAAAGCCGTGTACTTTCTACTGGATGGAGTTAATGGTATTTGGAAAAAGGCGGAATGCAAATCAATTACGGAGAACACTTTGGCTCCATGAAATATTTGGAAAGCTGCTTCCAAAGTGGGTAATGGAAAACAATCAAACACCACTTTGTTATTAAGCTTCCTATAGTCGATGACCAACCTATGGCCTCCACTAGGTTTTGGAACAAGAAAGGCTGGGCTCGCATAACTAGAACGACTTGGCCTAATAACACCTTGTTGCATAAGCTTATGAATTTCGCTTTGTAACAATTGCAACTTAGGTGGAGAAAATTGAAAGGGTGGAGACCGCACAGGAACATTATCCAACAATTCCAGTTCACAAAAACTGTTTTTTGCTCTCCCTAATCGATCACTAAATAATCCAGGGAATTCTTTCACCAATTTAGATAATTCCTTATCCTCCTCAAGATTATTGAGAGACATAACACAACATTGTTCCGAAGGATTCTTACCATATGCATGCCCATACATACAAGGATGTACGTTAAACGGCAGCGAAACGTCTCGAGCAAATCTGAAATTACAGACTCCATTCTGAAAATCAATCCTCATGCCGGATTTCGACATAAAGTCATAACCTAGAATAATTGGAACAGGTAACTCTTGGGCCACATAAAACAACTGGTCCCATGAAAACTTATTTATCTTTAAGTGTAACCGAACCATTTTATATACAGAGAAAACTTGATTGTTGACTGATTTACACTTCAAAGAAGTCTTCTTCAAAAATTTCTTAGGCAAAGCAGAGATAAAGTCTTCTCGCACAAGAGAAATAGAAGCACCACTATCCAATAAACCGTCTATTTTTCTGGTGGAAAACTTCCACCGGTAAATGAGGCAGATTTGCCACAAAAGATGACGGTCTATTTTTCCCTGAAGGAAATACTCTCTTAGAAGTTTGAATTCTTTTCTTATGCTTTCTCGAGGAAAAAGTCCCAACATTAACCTGAGGAATGGTTAAATCTTTGGACCGACATTCTCTAGACAAATGCCCATACCGCTGACATTTCCAACACTGTAGATTCTTTTTTGAATACCAGAAGGACGATTCGCCGAAGTATTAGATTTATTAAATTGTCAACTTTACTTCTTTCACTAAAGTCCCTCTGTTTTTCAGCAATTTCGAAATCCGCCACTTTTCTGGCTAAGAGACACATTTCGGCTACATTATGAGGTTTTGTAGAAAATACCAAATGCTGTCTAGTAGCTGGGGACATATTTTGCAGAATAAGGTCAATTAACTTCTCTTCCGAAAATGAAGGATTCAACACAAGTGAAGCTCCTTGCACATTGGAGATAAACTCCAACAAAGATTCCTTAGGCATCTGGAATCGACGTGACACAAATTTAATCCAAAAGTCTTCCAACAATCTAGGAGGCAACAATGAACACTTCACATGTTCTAAACTTTCCATCCAAGAGAATCTCAATTTAACAACTTCACTCCAGATATTCAATAAAATTCCTCCGATGCAACTCAAAATCGAGTTTACAAAATACTCATCGGAAACCAATTTCAATTCGAAAATCGAGTTAATTTTGATGAGGAAGACCACTAGCGATTCCTTATCTTCACCATCACAGGGATCAACTTTTCCAATCAACTCTCGGAAAATCCGCTGATTATTCTGCTCCATAAAAGAAGAAAGGTTGGAGACAGTTCCACTAGATAAATCTTTAATAGAACTAAGTCTACGATCACTCATGCTCTTGTGTTGTTCTGCCAAATAATCTTCTTGGGTTGTACCATCTACAATGAACTTACGTTTTATTAATATTTGTTCAGGCTGGGAGAGAGAATTCATGTAATTTTTAAGCCGCTGACGTAATATGTTTACATCACCTTCAGCCTCTATACCTAGCAGGTTTAATTCACGAACAAGCTTGTCTTTGGATATAATATCTACCCAGCTAGGCATGTTTACTAAGTATAATAGACACAAGATGTAAACAACTATAGGCAAACGTAGTATTACATACATAAATCAGTCTCTGTTCTGGTATAAAGAAAGATGAGTTGATGTTTACGTAACATAAAACAAACACGTAAACTAATGCTTAATAACTTCAACTTAAATACAGCATATCTTTCAATATGAAAAACACAAAGCGAATGCCTTGCTACCATTTGGGCGCAATTAAACCCCAAAAAACCAAACCCTTAACCACGCTCTGAGAAACCAATTGTGGCGAGTAGTAGAAGAACCCGCTCTGCTAAAATCATTTGTGGCGAGTATAAACCACGCTCTGCTACCAATTGTGGCGAGTATTTTAGAACACTAACCACGCTCTGCCTAACTATTTGTCGCGTATTATTATTATTACCCCGCTCTGCTTTAACTATTAGTACGCAGAGAGAGATTACGATGCTGCTACCTTCCGGGATCGCTGGGTTATGGTAATGCTGTATTTTAGCAAAGTGCTCACGATATCTAATGAAGTTAATCACAAGAAAACAGCCTGCCTCGGGCCCATAGAAGGCGGCTAACCATTCATCTTTCTTTCCTAATTGAATATGCATATAAATATGAATACTGACTATAACTTGCATGGACTGAACTAACTTCGTCATAGGATAGAGAATGATAATAACTCTTAAATAATACCAAGGGGCGTAACATAAAAGATAAGCTTTTAATAAGAATATAAGTGTGGATTATATAAAAAACAAAATAATGAGTACATAACAAAAATTAATCTTTGATCCATCGATCAAGCACAAATAATAACCAAAATATAACAGAACAATAACGTACCATTTAAACTATCACACGCACACTTGTCTAAGTCCTATTGGAAATCCTTCTTCCATGTTTACTTAGACGAAATCAAATCTAACCGTTCCTCGGTTATAATCCACTTGCTCATCTTCTTATTCACCATGTTATCCTCGCAAGTTCATGGTGCACTTGAGTTGGATTCACCCACTGAATCCCCTTTCTAAAGAACCAAACGCCACTTAGTGAGCCGATCGAATGATCAAGTCCGTTGCGATAACCAAGCATTTATCAGGTTCGCGAATGGAAGGGATGTGCGCAGTAGAAATGCGCGAGGAAAGGGTAAAAAGGGAAGGGGTAACCACACGGAACACAGGAACATTGGCAGGCTTCACAAATGTTCTTCAGTAGGGAGGAGCACAAAGATGTATAACTGAACCGAAAAAGGCACTTTCGGTTCAAAATATTCATAGGGAAATAATTAAATATACTAATATCATTTTTATAACTATAAATGGACAGCTAAATGACAAATGAGGGAAATTTTGAGGAAGTGGCTGAATTCAAATACCTAGGAACAATAATCACAAATAGGAATGAGATGCACAAAGAAATTAAACATAGCTCAATTCTGGAAATGCGTGTTATTATGCATTGCAGAGACTCTTGATGTCCCAACTCCTTTCAAAAAACGTTAAACTGAAAATATATAAAACTATTATATTCTACCAGTTATATTATATGGGTGCGAAACATGGACTCTTACTTTAAGGGAGGAAAGGAGATTACGAGTATTTGAGAATAAAGTACTTAGGAACATTTTTGGACCAAAGAGAGATGAACAGACAGGTGAATGGAGAAGACTACATGACAATGAACTATAAGAAGCCACATATAATAGAACAGTTAAGTCTCGTAGACTGCGATGGGCAGGACATGTTGCACGTATGGGGAATGAAAGACTTGCATGGAAAATTCTTGTAGGAAAGCCAGAGGGAAAACGCCCAGTTGGTAGACCAAGAATGAGGTGGGAGAATAACATTAACTATGATTTGAGGGAAGTAGATTATACAGGGAATGATTGGAAAGCATTAGCTGAGGATAGGGATGTATGGAGAGCTTATGTCCGCGCGGCCATGAACCTACGGGTTCGATAGTGCCAGTGAGTAAGTAAGTAAGTATAACTATAATTTCTAGGTTATCACTCTATCAATTACGGGCCCAATATACAAGGTCTTTATGGAGCCTATGAAGTTTGGGGCATAACAGCGAGCTTTTTTTTTTCGGGGTTTTCCTCACCTGCAAGACAAATGTCAGGTAGCTTTGAGACCCAAAAACCTCCTCCCTCCGAACATCATCTGGCCATCATCATCATCCACGGTGTGGAAAGCAACGGGAAGCTACCACACATATAATTCCCCAGTAAAGCTGCAAAGCATAGCATGAAAATCCTACGATTGCAGTGAAGGACCTGTCCTAGGGCAGAACACTATTAATTTAAAAAATGCGATTAGTTAGGCAATAATAAATATTTTATTTCTGTGTCATTGATCTAAATCCCCAGTTCACAACGGGGTGTTTCCATTTTAAATTGGATTAAGTACTATCTCATTGTAACAATGACATAAGAGCAGACAGATGTTAACGACCGATATGACATCTTCTCTTGATGCATAAAGTTGATAAGACGCTGAACTATCCCAAGGTAACTAACTCACTGGCACTATCAAACCCATAGGTTCATGGTCGCGTGGACATAAGCTCTCCATACATTCCTAATCTGAGCTAATGTTTTTCAATTATACCCTTATAATCTACTTCCTCAAATCATGTTAATATTATTCTCAATACTAATAAAATTAATTGTTAAAACCGTTGAGGTGGAGAGTCATAAAATAAAATAAGTTAAAATATACCTTCTTAGGTAAAATCCGTCGTCCTCAACTTATAAAATATGTATTCTTTATGCCTGTAGGAGATGTTCTGAAAGGCCTAGAGGCATAAAGAATGCATATTTTATAGGTTGAGGACGACGGATTTTACATAAAGAAGGTATATTTTAACTTATTTTATTTTATAATATTGTTCTCCTAGATCATTCTTGATCTGCCTGCTGGACACTTTTCCTCTGGCGTTCCTACAAGCAGTTCTCATGCCCCTCTTCCATTCCCTATTCATGCCACGTGATTGGCCATTGCAATCTACGAGACTTAATTGTTCTTATTATATCTTGTATCCCTTAAATATCATGTAGTTCAATGCTATATAGTTTTCTCCATTCACCTGTCTGTTCATCTCTCTTTGGTCCAAACATTTTCTTAAAAACTTTATTCTCAGCTACTTGTAAACTTTTCTCCTCCCATGTCTCATGACTAGGGCAAGGCATTTAATGACCTATAAATTGGTAAAAAATGCAAAATAAAAAATGCATTTATGACCTAAAAAATACAAAAAATGACCAATAAAATAAAAAAAATGACAAATAAGAAGTTAAGAATTACCAATAAAAATACTATTTATTAAATACTCACTTGATTACTGAATTACATAAAATTTAACTTAACATCAAAATATTAAAAGAAAAGTATTTAAAAAATACATATTAGAGTACCTTCTATTGCAGAAAATCCATTTCAATTATACAGTGCACTTTACAGCAATTTTGAATTGAAGTTAACAATCAAAATAGGGGTAAAAGCTAGCATGAGCTCTAAGAAATTGAATAAAATTCCTAGAAGTGGGCAAGTTCATTAAGCACATACCTTGAAAAATAGGGGTAGTAGTTAGCAAAACATCTACTTAATTCCAAGAAATTGTATTGACAAGGAAAAATACTGAATTATAATAAAAATCTCAAATCAAATACAAATAATGTCACAGCCTTCTGGAAAAAGTGTAAAAAATGCTCAAAATTACCTAAAAATTGCCAAAAAATGACCTATCCCTAGAAAAGTTAAGAAAATGCAAAAAAATTTCCTAACGAATTGCTTTTATTTAATCTGTATTTTAATGTCATACATTCTCATATATGCAAGCAATGTTTCAACCTTCATAAGAAAAAGATGCAAAATCATTAATTGCCTTGCCCTACTCATGACCATATAAGTAAAATGATAATTATCTTATATAATTTTAGTTTGTCCACTGTGCTGGCCCAGGTTGTAGCATTCCTGCTTCAATACCTGACAGGGTTGAAAATTTTCAATCTTGGGACCAGGAGGGATGATGGTGTAAAATTTGTAATCACTAGATTATGGCACCAGATTCCTGCATTAAAATGCAAATCTTTCCTCTGCACATATGTTGCGAATATATATGGTACTGTTGATAGCGATTCGTCTGTCAAACAGGGACGTTAAGCCTGACAGACTCCTTGGTGTTTTTCGACAGCCACCGGGTTCCATTTTCTTCCTTCTCTTCATCATCATCCCTCATACAACTCACTTAAATGGAAGAAAAAATTACAAAATTACTCTTAAGGCTAGTTTCCAATCTGACAAGTTCCAGGCACAAGATGTGCAACATGTCCCGGCACATGTTGCACATCGTTGTTTCTACTGTTTCCAATTACCTGCGGCATCTGCAACATTAGTATAGAGTTTGGCATGCAAGAGTACAGTTTCAGTTTATATACAGAGTGATTCAGAAATATGGCTATACATTGATTGCATTTTGTGACAAAAAAATTATTATTAAAGGAAATATGATGTTATCATTGGAAAGGGAATGCTTCAAATTACAACAATAGAACAAAACAAACAAATCACTGCTCACGTGCAGCTTGATTTTTTGTGGGCTAGCGCCGAATGCCTCCATAATTCTCTTCGTTGTTTCTACAATCCGTGCTAATGCGAGGCCTTCCAGGAGGTTTAATTTTCTGCATCCTTCCAGTTTCCAGCAGTCGTTTTCTCCACTTCCCCACAGTCGACGGCTGCAATGCTACGTTAAACTCACATCTTGTGGCCTCACGATCATTAGCATACGTTATTGCCCATGCAGCAATTGCAATTTGCTGTTGCATATTCAACGCCATTTTGACTAATGACATAAGTTCTACACTGTTTTGTTTTATTCCATTTTTGTAATTTGAATAATTGCCTTTCCAACGGTAATTTCATATTTCCTGTAATGTAATATTTTCATCACACAACGTGATCAAACGTATAGTCATACTTATGATTCACCCCGTAGTGAATCTGATACAGTGCTATCCAGTGTTTCATGAAGTTCAAATTGTTGTTGTTTTCAAATGCTGGGCCTTGGCAACGAAGCCATTAGCGTTCTTGCTCTCCAATATTTCTCTATGGTGGATCCAACAGGTAATATCTCACAGGTTTGTAGATGTTCTTCATTCATTTCTTCATCTTTGTTGCATAGAGGACAATTTGGATTTGAGTAGATTCCTATTTATATAAATGTTGGCCAAATAGTCATGTTCTGTAAGCAGTCTAAATTTTGCTACTGTAGTTTTACTTGGAATTTCTGGAATAATATATGGCTTCTTTACTAAAATATTCCATTTTTTGTCTTTGGCTTTATTACATAGGTCTTGGTTTTGTTTGATTTTATATTTGTTTTTAATTATTCTTTTTATGGATGTGAAAGGTAAGCTTTTAGTAGTATTCTGAATTAGATTGGAGCCTTTTTTGGCAAGAAAATCAGCAGTCTCATTTCCAGCAATTCCACAATGTGCAGGTATCCATTGTAATTGAATTCTTTTCTGTAGTTTTTGGAGTGTTGAATTTGTGTTCACTTTATTTTGTGTAAATTTATTGCATATATTGCTGCCTTAGAATCAGAGAGTATGACAGCATTTTGAAATATGAATGTCGTTACTTCCGCATCAAAATTTGTTGTGTGGTATCCTGCTGGTTGAAAAAATGCACATTTAATTCCTGATCCTGAGTTGTTATCAATAGTAGATCCATCTGTGTAGACATGTAACCATTCTTCTGGTGGATATCTCTTATTCACAGCTTCTAATACTAGAGCTTTTAGTACAGGTGTGGGAGTTTCAGATTTTGTAACTGGTTCTTCTAGATTTAATTGAATGTTAATTGGTTCAAAAGTGAGAGGGTTTTCTCTGATCAAAATATTTTCTTTGGATTTAGGAAGATTCAAATCTGTTTTTATTTCCATTACTTTGGACAAGAAACTTGTTTGGGTTTTCAACTTTGTTGCTTTTAACTGTCTTTTTTCCCATTTTGATGTTGTTAACCGTAACATTTTCTCATGTTGTGTTATTGCCTGTTCCTCTAAAGGTAGACATATTGAAAGGTTCTGAGTTAGTGCTTGCATTGCTGTGATTGGAGTTGATTTTTCTGCGCCGGTTATAAGCCGTAAAGTCTGATTTTGGCATACTTCTAGGCGATTCAGGTTAGAGTTATTTGCTGTGATTATTACCTCTCCGTTGTATAGAAGTATTGGCATGATGAATGTTTTATACGTGGTGTTCAGAGTCTGGCGATTACTACCCCGCTTTGCTCTGGCTAATCTTTTTAAAATTGAAAATCTTTTCGTTGCTTTCTTTACTACTGCTTCAATATGTTTTCTCCATGATAATTTTGAATCAAAAATTGTCCCTAGATATTTTGTTTCATTTGTTTGTCTCAGTTCAAATATTTGAGTGATATGGACAATTCGTCTACTTCAGCTTTTGTGGTAATGTCAGACACATACTATTAACTCCTAAAAAAAAAAGGCAAAAACGACTGAGATGGTGGATTAGAAGTTTTCTGGCAAAAAGACATTTGGAAAGAGTTGCTCTTTTCTATTTCAGTTTTTTCTCCCAAGTATTGAGATCTCAGTGAATTGAGTTTCTTCTCAACTTCTAGAAGAGTGCATTCCATACCATCTGAAATTCGTTGCAAGGCATCGTTACTATTGTATGGCTTGAATTTGTTACATTCCACAGCACTATCTCCTGTTCATGTAGTTTAATAAGTTTGTTCACTTTACATCAACAAATAAAACCAAATCAATGGCAATATCCAAGGACCCACGACGTGTTAAATTAGAAATAGAAGGGAAAAGTATAGAACAGGTCATGAAATTCAAATATTTAGGAATAGAAATTAATAGCAGCAACAGAATAACAGATGAAATCCTCCATCAAGTAAATAATGCAAACAAAATATCGGGATGTTTAAACAATACTGTTGGGAAAAATAAAATTTAAGAATAGATACAAAAGTATGAATTTACAAATCTGTCAAAAGACGAGTTCTAACATATGGTTGTGAATGCCGAACAGAAACACAAAAAACAAAACAAATCAATGAAACAACCGAAATGAAAGTTTTTAAAGGAAAATCACTGAGAGAGAAAATTTGCAGCTCTGTTATTAGAGAAGAATGTGAAATTGAACCTATAAACCTCTGGATAAATGATAGAAGAATAAACTGGAACGATCACATAGGATAGAATGGAGAACAGTAGACTAGTGAAGAAAGTTCATGACAGGACACCTCAGCAGAAAAGGCCTTTAGGAAGACCACAACTACAATGGAAGAACGTCACCATACTCCGGACCTGTAGTGAATGAACATGCAACAAGCTGTCAGCTTTCATGCATAGAGGAGGAAGAAGAAGAAGACATTTAGACCACTCCGTCACAAAAAAAAACAGCACTGACACCACTGAAAATACCACAACCACAAACAAGAGAGAACATTTGAACTTATACTCACAGCACAGGGTCTGGAAGACAGAGAATATAGACTGTACTGCACATGCACGTGTCCTTGGGACATGTTGCAGCCTGTTTCCATTTTCTGTGGCACAAGTTGCGGCACATGTTGACCGTCGCAGTCGCATGGCACATTTTTGTCCCCGGCACTTGCGATGCATACTGTTTCCATTTCAACACATTTTGGGCACATGATGCTCAACATGTTGCGGGACAAATTTGTAGTAATGGAAACGAGCCTTTAGTGGCTGCAATTTCTGTTTTCCTCACAGTGAAACTGGATACATACAATATAATTAACCAAAGAAAGATATATTCCATAAACCTGCAAAATTGAACCATAAATTCAACTTACTACGGAATTCACTTACCGTAGTTTGGTATGTACTCCTTACATGAAAAGAATGATAAATCTTCGTCAATGTCAAAAGTAAATGGGTAAGGTGAATAGCTCTATGATCCAGTTGACTAACTTAATAGCACTATTGAAGTAGGCGGTTCATGTATATGGAGACATAAGCTCTTCATCTATCCCTATTCTGACCTAATGCTTTACAATAATTTGCTCTCTATTCATAGTTAAATATGGGAAATAACATTATGAGGCTCTTAATTAATAAATTAATGAGTCATTTTTACATCTTACCTCATATCTCATGTTTCTTTAAACACGGGAACTAGTTCTCAAGAGAAATAGGGCCAATTTCTCAACCGAAGTCTGAACCATGACCCCGGTTTTCCGATTATTTATTGTTTCCATAACAACCATAAAAACTGAAAATCTACGGCTGTAATTACAAAAACAAATGTCTTAATCATGTCTGTGGTTTCATAACAATTTCTGTGAGTTTTGAGTCATTTTTATAGCTGTTACAGAAACAATAAAAAATTGGAAAATCAGGGTCATGGTTTAGACATTGATTCAGAAATCCACCCATAATGTCATAATTGTCCACCGCTGTGATCTCGAAGTAGCATGCTGCCTGGTCACGCAGCGGGCCTGGGTTCGATCCCTGGTCAGGGCAGTTTTTCTGGGTGAGGTTTTTATCGGGGTTTTTCCTCACCTGTAAGACAAATGTCAGGAAAACTTTAAGGCCCAAACAGTCCCCGAAATCATATGGCCATCATCATCATCATCCTTCACCAGTGTGGAAAGCAATGGGAAGCTACCACACCTACAATTCCCCAGTAAAGCTGGGAGCATAGCATGAAAATGCTATGACTGCAGTGAAGGACCTGCCTTCGGGCAGAATTACTATGGATGGATGGAATGTCATAATGTCGGTTGAAAATGAGAGAGATGTTTCTCTTGAAAACATGAACATGAGGTAAGATGTAAATATGACTCATTAATTTACGAATTTGCTCTCTAATTGAATAGTTGCCCCCAAAAGGGATCTAACTCTCAAAAATTCCAAAGTTGTGTTTTCATTAATTAGTAATATATCTGGAGAATATCACATCATGGTGCATGTAAAACTATCCCTGCTCTCTTCCAGACATTTTAATTTATTTTTAAAAGTTGGATTCAAGCGAATAGTGATCTATGTGTAACAAAATGGCAGAAGTTAGTCAAGTCATAAGTAGCAATTTATGAGTCCGATTTCTTTTCGGGGCAACTATTCAATTCTATTATTCAGCTCCCTCAAATCATGGTTAATACTGTACTCCCATCTTATTCTTGGCCTACCTACTATACTGGTCCCTTTGTCTCTGGCTTTCCTTCTTAAACCCAAGATTTCATTAATTAAAACAAAATCATCATTCAATAAATTCCTTCAAATATTAAATTATCATTCAATGTTTTATTATAAATTTAACATTTCTCATTGAAGGACAAATTATATATCATCATAGTACATTCACGAAATTAGACCATTTGTTGACCTGTTTCGGCCTCAAGAGAAACACCATCCAGAAGTCTTTTGAGTGGACATCCTGGTCTTCTTCTTCCTGCAGGTTGATATCTTAACATTTGTTTGGGTATCTTGTGATCTTCCATTCGATGAACATGTTGCATCCATCTTGACTTATAATCAGAAATTTTGTTTTCTAAAGATTCCATGTGTAATTCTTCTAAGATGTCTTCATTTTTTTTTGTGATCTAGTAGTGTGTATCCTGCAGTCCTCCAAAGGTCATCATCATCATCATAGTACATTCCACGAATTTAGGCCATTTGTTGACCTGTTTCGGCCTCAAGAGAAACACCATCCAGAAGTCTTTTGAGTGGACATCCTGGTCTTCTTCTTCCTGCAGGTTGATATCTTAACATTTGTTTGGGTATTCTGTGATCTTCCATTCGATGAACATGTTGCATCCATCTTGACTTATAATCAGAAATTTTGTATTCTAAAGATTCCATGTGTAATTCTTCTAAGATATCTTCATTTTTTTTGTGATCTAGTAGTGTGTATCCTGCAGTCCTCGAAGATATCTCATTTCAGCAGAGTATACCTGGCATCGTCAGGACTCAAAATCAATCATTGATTATTTCATTGCGAATAATAAGATTTTTAAATTGTTTCTCCTCCAAAGGTATTTATATAATTATATTTGAAGAGAAAAATAGGTAAGTTTGGAGGCCTTGGATAGCTCAGTGACACGGCATATCATATAAAGCTAATTGTCCTGGTTTCAAACCTCGGTCTAGGCACATAATTTTTCTTCAAATATAATTATCATTGACGATTTTATTATTAATTTAACACTTCTCATTGAAGGATAAATTATATTTGAAGAGAAAATTTTTTTGCCTAGACCGGGACTCGAACCCGGGACCCTTGGCTTTCCGGGCCAAGTGCTCTACCAACTGAGCTACCGAGGCAAGTTACGATCTAGACGCAAATTTTTCTCTTATGTACGTTGTAATTCCCTCGCGCCAAATGCTTGAAACCATAGCTTCTATCTTTGCAATGGCGGCTTCTTAGTTAAGAAGACATGGGAATTTAACACTACTTTATAGCCAGTAGGGCTTCTATTGATGATTTTATTATTAATTTAACACTTCTCATTGAAGGATAAATATATTTGAAGAGAAAAATTTTCGCCTAGACCGGGACTCGAACCCGGGACCCTTGGCTTTCCAGGCCAAGTGCTCTACCAACTGAGCTACCGAGGCGAGTTACGATCTAGACGCAAATTTTTCTCTTATGTACGTTGTAATTCCCTCGATAATTATCATTGCCTAAATATTATATATGTTTTATTACTTAAGAAGGTCCCTGTAAGACCTGGGGCACATGAAAAATACTTACAAAAGATGATGGTAAACCAATGAAGTGTGTATAATCTCCAACAGATTATAAGTCTATAGCGGTTTAGGTGCAAAAATTTACATATCTCTAGCAAATAATGTGTGGTTAAATATCAAGTAACTTGTCCACCACTGTGATCTCGAGTTAGCATGTTGCCTTATCATGCAGAAGGCTAGAGTTCTAGTCTCAGCCGGGGCAACTTTTCTGGGTGAGATTTTTTGGGGTTTTTCCTCACCTATAAGACAAATGTCAGGAAACTTAAGACCTAAACGGTCCCTGAACATCATCTGGCCATCATTATTATATTCACCTCATTATATTAAGTTTAGGATTTACGCCTCTATAAAAATGTATAATGTTATAGCGGTTCCCACAATATTGTATGGATGTGAAACTTGGGCTCCAGTGAAAAGACAGAAGGATAGAATACAGACGGCAGAGATGCGGTTCCTAAGACAAGTAAAAGGATGTACAAGACTTGATAGAATAAGAAATGAGGATATAAGAGAAGAATTGAAAGTACAGCCTTTATTGGATAAAGTCACGAATTACAGACAGAAATGGATTGATCACATGGATGGAATGAGTAAGGAGAGATATCCATTGTTAGCAAGAAATTATCAAGCAAGAGGAAGGCGTGATGTTGGAAGACCTAGAAGACGTTGGGCTGATGCATTATGAAGTCGGAACGGGCAATTGCCTAATCCCTGGAGTGATGATGATGATGATTTACGCCTCTCCTGGTACATCATTACCACCATCATCACATCAGGGACAGCATAACGCTGCCTTCCAGGTGTCCCAACTTCAGAAGTGAATTACAATATACCAATGCAGGAGACAATACCAGAAATGTTATAATGACAAACTGGTGGCATTGAAAAAAAATATATATATATTTACTTTTTTTTCTACTCTAGTTGGTGACAATGAAAAAGCTGTGTTAGCAAAGAAGAAACTCAAATTAGACACAGAATTATTACATATACCAGAGCCACCATATCTCCGGCTCTGAAGTTTAGGTTATACAAGGTGTAAAGGGAGAATTTGCCTTCTACTGCCAATAAGGATATGGTTGTTGTAGGAGTAGATGTCTGCCACAACCAATTACTGCTCTTGATGCAGCTATAGTGCGCTAGTAAGGTTTGAAATTGCTGAGATGTCAGCTGTATGTCTGCTAACTGCATACATAAAGTGACCACTCCCACTGAATAACCACATTGGCAACACTGTCGTGAAAATGTCAAGGCCGGAGAATCAGTGGCTGCAGTTTAGTTCCCATGTGAATGAAACACACAACAAAAAAAAAGTAAATTTTTATTATGCCTGTAAAAATATACAAAATCTTAAAATTATTGCAAAATTATCCAGGAAGGTAGCCATCATTGGTAGCCTGGTATTATCATTGATCATAACTATCCATAGCATTGAAACTTACATTCACATATTGTCACCAAATATTGGAAAAATATATTTATTTCAAATTCCAAACATTATAATATACATAGATAGATCATCGGTTGATTAATGTCTTTGACATCATTCGATTCCCAATAGCCAATTTTGTCAGTCCATCCAATCTCCTGGTTGTAGATATTTCTCCTTCATGTATAAATATATTCCCTGACTCCAAGAGGTTTTAGGTCTTCCTCTGCCTCGTCTTCCCTCGGGTTTCCATTCCAAAACACATTTTGTTAGCCAATCTTCTTCCATTTGCTGGACACGTCCGTACTATCTTAATTGCTGAGTTTTAATATAATCTAAAATAGTGTCTTCAATTTTGCTTAGTTGTTTCTTGACTCACCTCATACTTCTTAACTCCCTTGCTTATCTAGATTTTGTCACAGTATTGTGACATTCTCAATGCTGTTCACGTTTATCTAGATTTCGTCACTGTATTTGTGACATTCTCAATGCTGTTCACATTTACAACTCGTGAACAGCATTGAGAATGTCACAAATTTAGTGACGAAATCTAGATATGCAAGGGAGTTAAGAAGTATGAGGTGAGTCAAGACACAACTAAAAAAAATTAAAATAAACCTCATAGTGTTATTTCCTACCTACATAACTTAATAGTGCCTTCAATCTTCATTTTCTCTCTTATAACTGAGTTCCTAATTTTTTCTCTTCTTGAAATTCTTGCTTTATAATACACATACATACATATTTTTACCCTATAAGGGATTTAAAAAATGCAACATCAGTATAACAGAAATATTCCTTGTACATAAAGTCTCTGATTGTTTTCATTAATTTATGTATAACTTTATCACTCACCCCATATTTTTCTTCTTCTTAGACTAGTTTTGACACCATCATCAGTATTTGAATGACTGTTGTTCTGTTGTCCTGAAGAGTCGTCTTTTGCTCCCTCTATTGGTAGACTGAAAAACCTCGAAATCAAGTCATTTTCCACAGAAATTTCAAAGTTCCTTTTTTCCTCTTTTTTTTATGTAGGTTTTTTCCCAAACAGTCAGTTCTCTGGGTTTTTCTATTTGTTTTAATAAAACTGACCGACAGGGAAAAAATCTACATTCAGAAAAACGAAAAGGAGAAATTATGGTGAAATTAAAGGTTTCTTACCTCTCCTCATATAAATCTTCTAAGTAGATCGCGATTTCGAGACTATAACTGTCTCATCCTCAGAACTTCTTGGCGACTGGTGTTATGTCGATCGGAAGAAACTAACACCAGTCGCCAAGAAAGTTCTGAGGATGAGACAATTATAGTCTCGAAATCGCGATCAACTTAGAAGATTTATGTGAGGAGAGGTAAGAAACATTTAATTTCACCATAAATTAAACCTCATTGTGATTAATTCCTATAAAAGTTAAAAATAAAGGAGAAATAATTAATTAACTTTGAAATTCCCACAGAAAATGACTTGATTTTGAGGTTTTCAGTCTACTAACAGAAGGAGCAAAAGACAGCTCTTCAAGATGACAAAAAAAGGCCGTTGAAATACTGACAATGGTACTGAAGAAGGTGCCAAAACTAGTCTAAGATGAAAAATATGAGGCAAGTGATAAAATTATACATAAATAAATAATAACTCATAATGTTAATTTCTAAGAAATGTAATTTAACACTTTGAGTCCAGTGGTGGTACGGCATTTAAATTACACTGAAGCTGGAGAAAATTAAATTCCTCGGCATGCCTGTGCTGGCAGATTTACAGGGCTGTTTTTTGGCATTTAAATGACTCTGAAGTCGGAGAAAATTAAATCCCTCGGCATGCCTGTGCTGGCAGATTTACAGGGGTATTTTTTGGCATTTAAATGACACTGAAGCCGGAGAAAATTAAATCCCTCAGCATGCCTGTGCCAGCAGATTTACAGGGGTATTTTTTGGCATTTAAAGGGTTGTTTTTTGGCATTTAAATGACACTGAAGCCGAAAAAAATTAAATCCCTCAGCATGCCTGTGCCGGCAGATTTACAGGGGTTTTTTTGGCATTTAAATGACACTGAAACCGAAAAAAATTAAATCCCTCAGCATGCCTGTGCTGGCAGATTTACAGGGGCATTTTTTGGCATTTAAATGACACTGAAGCCGGAGAAAATTAAATCCCTCAGCATGCCTGTGCCAGCAGATTTACAGGGGTGTTTTTTGGCATTTAAATGATGTGGTACTAGTACCACTGCAGGACTCAAAGTGTTAAACACAACTCTAATGTTTTCATTGAATTTATGGAACGACACCAGAATAAAAGAGGAGGGGCACAATAAAAATATGCCACAATATTATCACAATATTTACTTCACATTTATGAACAACTGTTGTATTATTTTCCCATTCATTGTGTTCTGACAAACATGTGCAGTTTGTCTTTATTATTGCTTGCAGTCAATAATTGGTATTTCATGGCATCTTTGGAAGAAATGCCTGGACTTACTACGTGAGGAGTTCCCATGGTCCCAAACAACAATCAGTTAAATAACATTATTGGTGGCATGATGGCCAGTGACAAATTCTCAAAATGTATGCTAATTTTAGCATAACGAATGGGACCACTATTAAATTGTTATTGAAACTGGAATTTCACAAATTATCAATGCTTGAGGACCATGAATCCACACATTCCTGTCTAACCCTGGCCATTCTTCAATGAATTAAAAAAAAATTACACTATTGTCATTTTTTGGTATTTACAATATCTAGTTTATAAATGACTATTCTACCAAAAAAGTCAGTACTTTCATTGAAAACAATCCTAATGCATTTTGTATGTAAGAGTTGTTTTAATTTAAATATCTGAACAGAATTAATGTCTTCAGGGTAGAAAGGCTCCGTGAATTGTGTTCCATTCTCCTGTTTAGCTTCAAAAATGCAGTCTCGTCCGACAAAGCCACCTTGAAACTGTATCTGTACTGTGTCAATCATTTGCTCCTTCTCAAATTCAAGAGAAATCCATTGTGGACAACCCTAAAACAAAAATATGTTATGTTATTCCTTATACTGTAATGACACAACTTATTATAACGGGCATCCAATATAAAACCGGACCGGCCTCACGGAGTTTCACCTGGCATGCAGTGCTGTCACTTCATCCCGCAATTTACCCTGCCTGCCACCCGTCCTTGAACTTTTCTTACCTTATAGAAAATGTTGGAAATGTTGTCCTAAAACTCCTGGCGCGACAGGCCTACAAGGCCTTTAGCCTACCATCCGGCTGCTGGCCTCACATCCACATGTGTCAATCACAGAGGTAGATGATAATCAGTCAGTGTAGGGGTGACATGTGGTCAAGCATGTCGAGTCCCCCAGCCGTTATAGCTGGTTTTCTCAACCTGGAGCCGCTACTCATTGTAGCTACCCAAACGCAACACGATGCTGGGTGGGCACCGGTCCCATACTGGCCGAAATACCATGAGAAAATTTCTTCCCCCATGGAGACTCGAACCAGCGCAAGTCCCGTAGCTCTGCGCCAAGGCTTCCTGCCTTAACCACTCGGCTACGGCGTGGGACTGGAAATATTGTCCTCCCCCAGTTAAACAGGCATTATACCGAGTAAACACATTTAGATTGACACCCTGTAGTTCGGGCACTGTCAAGTTTCTGATTTCATTTCTTATGTTGTTCTTCAGTTCTTCCAATGTCTAATTTTTCTTCGGTGAGAACCGTACGCCTTCGCATGTTTCTTATTTTGTACTGAACCAGTGGTCTCAAATTTAGTCACAAGATCGTGGATTGTCGATCTGGAAGGAGGTAATTGTCCAGGGAAGTTCCGAATAAATTCCTCGCGAACGCAACGAGCTGATTCGTATTTATAATAACATTTACACACATAAATGCGCTGCTCTAATGTCAGCTGACGTCTCATCTTGTCGAACGATAGTAAACTGACTAGTTCAAGGACGAGCGGCTGGCAGAGTGAAATGCGGACAAGGAGAGAGCGCTGCCTGACGGGTGAAACCCCGTGAGGCCGGTCCAGGTTTATATTGGAAGCCCGGTATTTTTATTGTCTCTAATTTTTTTAGGTAGCACGTGTTTTAAGGCTGTGAAGACACTAAAGTTAACAGTATAAGAGCAGGCGTTTTAATTCACTCTTTGCATATATAAGTGACAAAATATCTATTAGATTGTCTTTTTCTGGTTCACTTGTATTGCCTATATAACAAAAAACACACCTTGTACACACAAATAAACAATTATTCTGAGTACAACAGCATGTTGATAATAAAGATAAAATAAAAATGCTTTATTATTCGCTGACGATGTTGTACTTTTAGCAGAATTTGAAAATGAGCTCCAAATGTTAGCATATAAATTTAAATTAATAGCCAATAGATATAATTGTGAAATATAAATAAATAAGTCAAAAGTAATGGCATTTATTGGTAAATATGGAATTAGATCAAAAATTGTACTGGATAACAAAATAATAGAACAAATATCACATTTCCAATATTTAGGATGTGATATAACTTATAGAGAAAATAAAGATATACAAAATAAAGTAAATAAATTTCAGGCTATTTGTGGAACCATAAAAAGAACTTAGGTCGGAAAACAAGGAAAGATATGAAGCTTAAATTATATAAAACAATGGCTGTTCCTTTGTTGTTGTATGGAAGTGAAAATTGGATAATGAAATCAAGGGATAAAAGCAGAATACAGACTGCGGAAATGCTATTTTTACGTAATGTGAAAGGATGCACAAGAGCAGATAGAATAAGGAATGAAACTATACGAGAAGAATTAAATATATATAAAATTGAAGATAAAATCAGCGAAAATAATAAGAAATGGACAGAACATTTAATGAGAATGAACAACGAAAGAATACCAAAAAGAACCTTCCTGTATAATCCCAGAGGAACAAGAGATGTTGGCCGACCACGTAGAAGATGGACTCCACTTTTAACTTTGCCGGAACAGGCTGCATAGCCTAAACCTTGTAGTAGAAGAAGACAACAGCATGTCAGCCATGCTGATCTTTGAAGAAGTAATTCTTTTCCCATGTTGTGGCGACATTTTGAAAAAACTGATAAAAAATAAAAAGTCAGGAATATATCAAATTGAATGCATGGGTTGTGAAAAAAAAAAATATATATATATATATATATATAGGAAAAACAAAAAGAAACCTAAAAAATTAGAACCAAAGAACACATAAGAAATATAAAAATGGGGAAATTGAAAAATCTGCAGTTGCTGCTCATGTTTGGTCTGAAAAACATAATATAAATTCAGACACTAAACTATTAAAACAGTTAGAAAATACAAAAGAGCTGACTATTTGGGAAAAAATTTATATTCAGAAGAACAGAAACAGAGTTATGAATTTTGATATACCGATGGAGCGTGACCTTGTATGGGGTTGTTTGGCCAACCACAGGATGGAGCTGACATCGACATCCAGGTTGTGCAACATTAATAAAACCAGTCTGGACAAGCTCACGATAAAACAGAATTGTTTTGAAACATGTTCAAGAACAAATCAACATTAATATTGAGGTAAGATGTCCAGACTAAAAATAATATAATATAATTTTGAATCAGCTAACTCTCTTCATGCCCGATGTTGTAGTAACATTTTGAAGGATTGGTGTCCCAAAAAAGAATTACTGGTTCAGGTTAGGTTTAATTTTTGGTAGAGCTGGATTCTCTTCTTAGGGTCGGAAGTTGGTACACTGGATAGGAAAACACTTCACAATCATAAAAAAATGTTTCTTGTAGAAATAATTACAAATTTATTCACTTTTGTAGGTTCCCAATTGATTAAATAAATGTAGGTGGAATTATTCTTCACCGTCAATTAAAATTAAATTATTTTCTTTTCTTAAATCAATTATTATTCTTGTATTAAATATTACATTTTATCTTGAGAACTCTTCTTGCTTCTATCTTTGTTGAAAGTTGTATGCAGAATGACTAGTGTAATTCTTTTATAATTTTAAAGAACATTATTACATCACATGATGTTAAGCTTAAATTCTATTGGATAATAGCCCATTAAATACAAGGTTTAAATTTGATTTGTTAAATCAAAAAGTTAATTATTTTAACATCCAATCAGAATTTAGTTTACTTTCATTTAAAAATATGAAGTTAAGCAGGTGTTCTTATTACAGTTATAACAGAAAGCTTTATTATTCTGACAACAATGACTTAAAACAATTTTTAAAAGCATTATTTAGAAAGACTGTTACGTAATACAATTTCTTTAATTGTTACTGAGACATTTTTATTCAACAATGAACAACAATGAATTATTTAGATGTTTTTCTTTATTTAAGTTATATTTAAATATTAAAATACTTTTAAAATACAAAATTATTAACTTTAACTTCCATACTTATTATGATATTAAGATTCTGCTTTATCTAGTAGTTATGAACCTTGCCTCTAGTCCCAAGGATTGCAGTATTTTTTATGAGGTGAGATGTAAAAATTTATTTTCAACTCACTTATATAAATTATTTCAATTATCTTACATTGCACCTCAAACACCCAATCTATAGGTTATCTGTTCTTAAAGTGATCATGTGACCTGCTAGTTTTTTAATGGTTATGGACACCGATGTATACAATGTAGAAGCAATAAGCATGCAAAAAAGTAGTTCCCTTCATTAAATTAAAAATATGTCCTCTAAATATACTTGTTATTCTTCATGAATGAAAATAATAATATTCAAAAGATAGAAAATATTCTAAAATATATACCTAATCAATAATTAAAACTTAAAATAGTTTATTACATATGGATGATGCATTTGAGTCATTCTTCAGTTGATTCTGATGCAACGAAATGGCTGAAGGTGTCGAGTCTTCTATTGCTGTGTCACCACCTAAATTTTTAAAACACAAGTCTGGTAAAACCTTTGACTAATGGTAATAAAACAGTTATTTTAAATGCATTTCACAAGTTCAGTGAAAAAATCTCTTCTAATCTACCCCATTCAACAATCACATGTCTTATATACTTCATACGTGCTCTCTACCAATGTGACAGTAACTGTGGCGTGAATGGCAGAAGAATACAATTGGCATTTGTTTATGTTAGGATCACTTTAAGAGCAGATAAGGTATAATCCAAGTTTAGTGAGATATTTTAAGGTTAGAGTTATTTTTGTTAGCTTAAATTGCTATGAATAGAATCCAATTGTAGTAACTTGTTAAATTCTGAAAGTATTTTCACGGTAAATTCAATTTTTTTATTTTACTTTTTATCCCTGCCAGCATGGACAGCTACTATCATATTCCCAAAAGTTTGCTATCCTCATCGTCATATATAGCACAATGTTATTTGTTCTTCTTCTTCTTTATCTGTAGGACTTTCATCCTGTTTATTTCCCAAATCACTCTTCGGAGGAAGACGTATTGGATGTGCATCCACTATCTATCCATCTCTTGGCTGGTCTTCCTCTTGCCCTTCTCTTGTCCATTGGTCTGTCTTCTTTGGCTCTTTTTGCAAGTCTATTGTTAGAGACCACAGATTTTTGCAGTCGCGATAAATTCAGCAGTAGTCGGCAGTAGCAGAACACTCTCTACTTGAAGACCATACAGTACAATACAACAACACAGATATGTTATCTAACTTCACACACTACTTTACCCGTCTGCAACGAAAAGCCATCAAAATAGTTATAGAAAGGAAGAATCGTTAAAAGTCAACAAAACATGGATACCAGTCCTAAAAAAAAGCCAGATGTAAACCCCTATAAGAACAATCTACTAAAACATCAGACAGCAACCTCATTGGTGCAATGGAAGACCCTAATGCTAACTAACCAGAAGGCAGATACAATTTTCGAAGTAACGGACCGCGCATAGAACACGTCGCAGATAAATGTATAAATAGGGCAGGTAGTCGACAAAATTGCCAGTCTCATGACAACCCTTGAGGATGCTGGACGCAGTCTCTGGCGAAACGTCAGGGAACTACAAGCCTCACAGCCACGGCCAACAGCCTGGAAATCTTCTACAAGATCATCAAAGCGATAAATTATTTATTGCAAAGAAAATGCAGTTTCTTTGCGAATACGATGGTTACAGTATCTAAAAATGGCATTTTTTTTCCACGAAATATATGTTTTATAGCAAAATAAACAATTTTGGCAGAAAAAAAAATAAATTTATTAGCATTTCGTGTTCTCGGTACTCTTTTTAACATTCCTTGCACCTCTTAAATATTTGAATTTGTGAACATTACAGACCCTCTTTTTACAAGCCAAAGCTGGAATTGGAAAAATACACATTCCAAAAGCGATTGAGATGAACATTCGGCAGTCACTGAAACTTGGCAGAGGGAGAGGGTAAAACCTAGACTCTATTGTCCATCTAAAAAGGGTCCTGTGGTTGCTGGTGTTAACTTCGAGGCCAGCTATAATCTGCAAGTTGCTATTTTACAAACTTTTCCTAAGTCGCAGTTGAAAAGTTGAGATGGGTCGAACATGAAGAGTGACAATTCATTCCAGTGCCAAAAGAATTTTCCAGTGAAGGTCTCTATGTATCTGATTCAAACATTCTAATGTGTAAATTTTGTAATGTGCAGGTAGATTGAGAGAAACGAGACACAGTGTCTAAACATTGTTTTGAAAATAAAGAGCATTTGCGGCTTAAGGAAACAAGTGCAGCTCCTAAAAGACAGGCGTCTATCGATGGTTTGTTCGATTGTCAGAAGAGAGCAAAACAAGAAAAAATGGAGTTTGTAATGGATACTACAAAATTGTTCTAGTGCAAATATTCCAATTGAAAAGGTGGATTGCCCAGCAGTTAGAACTTGGCTTCAAAAGTATGTTCCAGGTGAACGTTAACAGTATTAATACTAAAGCAGGATTTTAATATTATAATGAATATAAAAGTTAAAGTTAACCCTCTTAGAGTCAGGCCTGAGTGCGTGTGCTAGAGGTTTAAATGCCAAAGCCATCACGGCCGGCTTTAAAGTTCCAGCATTTAAATTGCCAGAGTCGATTTGATCGGTTGTCTTAATTTTGCATAGTTTTAACTAATTTTTTGGCATCTTATAGTAAAGGAATGCAACTTGCATGTTAGGTGAATCCTTCGACCTTGCTTTAATAGATTTATGAGAGTGTTTTTGGCTTTCACCAGGGTAGTTTTACAAGTTAAAAACAAGCTCTTTCAGTTAGTTGCAGATGTTAAGTGTGGATTTTCAAGTCGCAATTGGCAAGCGGTCTAGTGAAATTTTTAAAGCTGGTGTAGATGACGAAAATTTAATTGAATATTTTGATCAACGTGAAGTTGATTCCAATGGATTATTTTCCGCGAGTGACAGTGATGACTTGGGCTCTGAAAGTAGTGACAGAACTGTACCAGATACACATATTAAAAAAAAGGCGTTTACATGCTTCTAATGGATCTTCCTCGGTTCAATCTGATATACAGGTAAATGAAGATAATGGTATTGTTACCTGTGATGACTATGATGGCGCCTAGGAAATAAGAAAGACTGTTGTATGTCATTCCCCACAGCAACGGGAGAGATCCAGAACTATGTGCGTTAAGTGTGAAAAAGGGTTGCATACAGTGTGCAACACTACATAAGTGTAAAAAATAGATTATTTATTATTAATAAAAGATTTATTATTGAGGTTTCAAAATCCATTGCAATATATGTTTCTGTCTTAGCCTAAATTTACTGATGGGTTTACACTTTTTTCATTAGTGTTAGTGTTAATTTTAGTGTCAAGAAAACATTAGACTAGTTATAATAAAAGTTTAGGAATTATTAATCAGTTATGAAACCATCCCTTGTACAAAAAAACACCAGATTACGTTTATATAACACTTTGGCTAGACCCGTGTTGACCTATGGTAGTGAAGCATGGACACTAAAAAAACAACATGAAAGCAGAATAACGGCTTATGAAATGAGATTCATGCGCAGAACGGTGGGTTACACCAGATGGGATCGGAAAAGGAACACCGATATCTTAAAAGAATTGAAGACTACGCCAATTTTGGAATATATTAAACAGTACCAACTAAATTGGAAACACCATCTCGAAAGAATGAGTTCAAATCGGATCCCCAAAGCTGTTTATAATTATATACCAAGATGACGAAGATCACTGGGCCGTCCTATGAAGCGCTGGAGGGAAAATTTTCTATAGGATCGTATCAGGCCTTGGCCTAATACTTGGAAGGAAGAAGAAGAAGAAGAAAACATTAGTGTTAATTAACAGTTACTAAATATAAAGATTGAGTTATTCAGCAACAAGTCTTCTTTCCAGAAAGTTTAGGCGAGTACCATAAGAATAATTATTATATTTAATTAGCTCACAGATATTTATCTTTCTCTCTCACTATCTCTTTTTTTTTGTAAATTGTATTCGATGTAGATTCAATGTTTTATGTGATTTCATAATTGAATGAATGCAATTCGTTACAGTATTTTTTTTACTGTGGTAATATCAATTTTAAAACAACAATTTTTTTTTAAATTAAAAGTATTAAAAAATGTTTCACCGTGCACAAATATCATGTTTAGTTAAATTTATTAATAATACTTTACAATAATTAAATACATTATTTTCATTAATCGATTGTGATATGTATGGACACTCTATTCCATAAGTTTTAAATGACTATTTAACTCATGCCCCAAATGGGACTCAATGGCCAATCACGTTTCAATGATTTCTGTTTTACAACCAATCAGAGTCGTGTTTCACGAAATATTTATCAGTGTTATAATTACCATATTAAAGAAGGCTCCTCCTTTTTAATATTCTTAACAGGTCTGACCATTATTTTGCAGTGACTGAGCCTGTAAGAAATACAGCTACCAGATTGTATATATAGTGCATGAATGTCAACACATGCCGCATGCGGGAGTTAATATAAAAACATTTGTAGCAATTGATTATACCACCAAAAAAAGAAACTACTGTTTGCACTTTCTTAAATGTATTTTTTCCCAGGTAACAATCCAGAAAAATATAATTGTCATATTTACATCATACGACATCAGAAATGAATTAATATACAGTTTCTCCACTAGAGAGCATTCCTACAATATTGCGTTCCTTTGGCAATAAATAGTATGATCTGGTTGCAGTGATAAACAAAAGAAGCAGATGAAGCGTACCTATCGCTTCTCATTTGTTTTCAAACATCGCCGTTTACATTAAATATATATAAATATTTTAAAATAACTATAGTTAAATAATGATTTGTGAGTAAACAGCTTAACTTTATTCGTTAAATAGTCCTAACAAATGCCACTCTTGATTTCCAAATTCTCTAGATAAATTGGAAATCACTCGTGGCATTACTTATGATAATTTGTTATTCTTGTTTATTTATTTGCAAATATTCAGAGTCGTGTATTTTCAGCCAAAAAGGCGTGGCATTTTATAATATGCTAGTCTAGCTGATCGCTGGCAGCCAACAGCTGACCGTAAGTAGCCGACAGGTTCAGCACCCGGCACTAAGAAGGTTAATAATTTTGTATTTTAATATTTAGATATACATCTTAAATAAAAAACATCTAAATAATTCATTGTTGGTTATTGTTGAATAAAAATGTCTTAGTAACAATTAAGAAATTGTAATACATAACAGTTTTTGTAAAGAATGCTTTTAAAAATTGTTTTAAAGTCATTGTTGTCAAAATTATAAATCTTCTGTTATAACTGTAATAAGAACACCTGCTTAACTTCATATTCTTAAATGAAAGTAAACTAAACTCTAATTGGATGTTAAAACAATTAACTTTCATATTTAACAAATCAATTTAATAATAATATAATTGCGCACAATCGTGCTTCTTCTTCTTCCTTCCAAGTATTAGGCCAAGGCCTGTTACGATCCTATAGAAAATTTTCCCTCCAACGTTTCATAGTACGGCCCAGTGATCTTCGTCCTCTTGGTATATAATTATAAACACTTTGGGAATCCGATTTGAACTCATTCTTTCAAGATGGTGTTTCCAATTTAGTTGGTACTGTTTAATATATTCCAAAATTGGCGTAGTCTTCAATTCTTTTAAGATATCAGTGTTCCTTTTCCGATCCCATCTGGTGTAACCCGCTGTTCTGAGCATGAATCTCATTTCACAAGCCGTTATTCTGCTTTCATGTTGTCTTTTTAGTGTCCATGCTTCACTACCATAGGTCAACACTGGTCTGGCCAAAGTGTTATATAAACGTGCAAAATTAATTAATTGGCGTATTGCGCTAATGATATTGTCACTTTGGAACACAATTCCAGATGATATCTTGTACACTTTAGTCCGCACAGTTTACATCTGCAACTGTCTTCGATTTGATGGTGACATTCACACACACTTTGTGATGGAAGCCGTGGACTGCATAGCAGTTTATCTGGTGCCTTAGTTTCTTGTTTGGTCCACACCAGCTTCTATCTATCATGGCAGGCGTACCATAAAATTCTTCAGGAATGGCATCCTGCTTCTGTCTTCTCTCTTGCATCTGTTGTTCGTAAGCTTTAGTGGATGCCAGGTAGTAGCGCATTCTGAGGTCTTCCAGGAAGAACTGTTCTCTTGCTAGTATATAGACCAGTCTCGAGGGAGTGAATTTAGAGACTGCTAGAATTTTCTTTAGATAGGAGGCCTTGACGCTTTCCCAGATTTTTAAGTCATTTATCTTCAGATGTTCCCAAACTATCTCTATCCCATATGCGATTATTGGCATTATTTTTGCATTGAAGAGTTGCATAGCTGTGTCTTTTGATAGCAGGGCAGGTGATTTTATTTCATTCATGGCTCTTAGAGCCGCTGCTGCTCTTTCTCTGACGAATCAATTTAAACCTTATATTTAAAGGACTATTAACCAATAGTATTTAAAAATAACATCATGTGATATAATAATGTTCTTTAAAATTATAAAAGAATTACACTAGTCATTCTGCGTATAACTTTCAACAAAGATAGAATCAATAGAGCTTTCCTGATAAAATGTAATATTTAATACAAGAAGAATAATTGATTCAAGAAAAGAAAAAGAATTTATTTTTAATTGACGGTGAAGAATAATACCACCTACATTTACTTGATCTGCTGGGAAATTAAGAAGTGAATAAATTTACAATTATTTCTACAAGAAACATTTTTTTAGTAATTTTGAAGTGTTTTCCTATCCAGCGTACCAACTACCGATCCTAAGAAGAGAATCCAGCTATACCAAAAACCAAACCCAACCTAAACCAGGAATTCTTTTTCGGGACACAAATCCTTCTTCAAAATGTTAGTACAACATCGGGCATGAAGAGAATTACTTCAATACATAAAAACGTTTTGAACATATATTCATTTCAATAATTATTCCACACACGTTATTAAACCAAATTAATAATTGTATATTATATTACATTCCCTATAGTTTTAATAAAGCAAAATAGGTCCGTTAAAATACATATTTTCAAATATTGTACTTTAATATATATTTTTTAAATAATTTGCATAGGATTGGGAGATAGAATAGTATTATTCTTTTTACCTAAAATTCCTTTAGAATTAACATGAAATTATTGCGATAATCTAAACTATTTAGCGATAAAACACAAAAACCAATATTCATATCACAATTTTTTTAAAATTAATGTGAATTTCTGTGGCCTCTATCTATTGTCTTCCATTCTTTCTATATGATCTTTCCAATATTTTTGTCTGTCTATAATAAATTTGGTTATGTCTGGAATTTGTCTCTAATTTCTGTATTGTTATTTGTTTATTTCTGAAATAAAGTGTTCCAAAAATTGCATAGCTGTGTCTGTTGATAGCAGGGCAGGTGATTTTATTTCATTCATGGCTCTTAGAGCCGCTGCTGCTCTTTCTCTCTGACAAAAATTATGTGACTTAATGAAGTAGACATAGTACCAGAGTAGCCTATGTCAAATTGAAGCAGTTTGTAATATGAGGCCTATTGTAACATGTACACCAAGCCATATGCACTATATTAGCAAGGCATTTAAGTTTTGGTAGTTTTACACCTCAATTTTTTGTTTCTAGAATATTAATGGCTAACTCACTTGATCAGAATTCCAACAGGTCTCATCATTCTCATCAAATAAATACTTCTTCCCAAACTGTTTCACATCTCTATTCAGAACTGAACTCACCCTGCAATGTAAATAAACATGGCTGATATTCCTTATATTATTAATTTAATACTTCTCACTAAAAGACAAATTATATTGAGAAAATTTATACTTTCGGATCGTGGTTTGAACCCAGGATCTTTGGCTGTGTAGGCCAATGCTCTACCCCTAGCTACCTGAGCACTGCAATCTAAATGCAGAATGTTTCTCATATATATTGTTAATTTCTGAGCACCGAATACTACGAGCCTTTGTTCATCCTCTGTCCTTCAGTGAGAAGTATTAAATTCATAATAAAAACGTCGAAAGAAGCCCTACTGGCTTTAAAAAGTAATGTTTAAATTCCCAACAAATGTCTTCTTAAATAAAAAGTCGCCAATTGCATGATTGAGCAAAGGCTCATAACATTTGGTACTTGGAAATTAACAATGTATAAGAGAAAAATTTGTATTTAGATTGGAGTGCTCAGGTAGCTCAGTTGGTAGAGCATTGGCCTAGAAAGCCAAAGGTCCTGAGTTCAAACCCTGGTCTGAGCATATAATTTTTCTCTTTAAATATGGGTGATATTTCTACATATATTCAACTAAATTTAATACCCTATATAACTTCAGAGATGTAGATATGGAGAAGGATGGAATGTATAAAATGCACAGACAAAATAAAAAATAAAGATGTGCTAGATAGAGTGGGTGAAGGAAGAACAATGCTGGAACTCTTAAGGAAGAGGAAAAGAAATTGGATTGGCTACTGGCTAAGAAGAAACTGCCTGCTGACGAATGCCTTAGAAGGAATGGTCAACGGAAAGAAAGTTGAGGCAGAAAAAGACGTCAGATGACAGACAATATTAAAATAAATGGTTTGTATACGGATACAAAAAAAGGAAAGCTGATTTAAGGAAAGAATGGAGAATGCTGAGTTTGCAGCAAAAGACCTGCTCTTGGGCAGAACACTATGCATGTATGTATATAACTTCAAATAGGAAGCGGCGTTTAAATTGATAAAATAATGGGTAATTTACTAAAGACGTCATTCATTTGTGCCTAAGAGAGGTTTTTGTATAACCTCAAATCTCTGCATTAGTTTATATTTTCTTAAATAATATGCATGTAATTTGTTTCGTTAGGTTAGTAAATGGGAAGTTCGTTACGTCCATTTTTTTTTTTTTTTAGCGTTTGGGAATTTATTCCGAAAGTTGGTAGGTAAAGCCAACTTCAAAGCCATCTAATGGAAGCTACATCAACCATTACATCAACTCGCGCATGAGCACTGCAATTCTGTACAAAGAATAATTTATGGCAGACAAATACTAGACTTTGAGGAACCATTAACTGGTTTTCAAAATCAGGCATTTTCCAATTTTTTATGTATCTCCGCTCAAAACTAACCTGCAATTATATTTCTCATGCCTCAAAATTGAAGCCATTGTGTCATTTTCTTGGCGTCCGATATTTTAATTTCTAGAATAGACTTATGAACGATTTAATTCAACATTTATCTATGATATAAACGATAAATATGTATAAAAATGTATTGATGTTCGATCATTTAAGTTCGATCACATGTACCAACTTCGTTCTCTATGTGTACCAACCTCTATGGTACCAACCAGAGTTAACCAATATGAACCAAATCAAATTGCTATTTATCGCTGGATTATAGTTTTCATTTTCAGTGTATTATCTTATACGTATATAAATCAAGAAACGAGATTCTTTTATTATGTTTTGTATTTTTACTATATTGACAAGGACTGTGTTCCTTTATTATATTAATTTATAAATTATTTTCACTAGGATAATGTTTTTAATTTGGGGTTTCAATGGTTGCTAGGCAACCAAGGAAAGCTTCTATCATGGTGGGGGAGGCTACTGTACTTCTTTTGATCGAAGGAAAATAGTTGTTAAAACATGACAGTTTTAGGTGAGTACTCGAAGTGATTACTACATTTTACGATTTCAGACATGAATGTTAATTGGCATTGAATATATTACTTGTATTCTCAGTTATTCGATCCATTGTTAAAAATTTTTAATCTTAGACGAAAGCTCATCAGACCTGCTAAAAGTTAAAAAAAAAAAATGTTGGCTGGTAATTTTTGCGGAATTACAGTGGAGCCTGTTTTATTTATTTTTATGTTCGCAACTTACAT
Organism: Diploptera punctata; assembly: GCA_030220185.1. Taxonomy (NCBI): domain Eukaryota; kingdom Metazoa; phylum Arthropoda; class Insecta; order Blattodea; family Blaberidae; genus Diploptera; species Diploptera punctata. The sequence continues at coordinate 116,500 of JASPKZ010007846.1, forward strand.
GGAGTACGTAATTTTTCAAGATGTAAATGTATCAAAAAAAGTTTGCATGTGCTTCATTTAATGAAACAGTATGCATGCATTTACATAATGAAGAATGTATTGAATCTTTGGACACGTGTACAACATGATGCATTCAATGTGGATTGGTATATTCTTCAATTGCTCTTAGTTATTCCATATATAGTCACTACAACAATAGTTAGGTTCATGGGGGGGGACAATTTTGGAAGGAGGAATTCAATTGATAGCACCTTCATTTGGTTGGATTGTGGAATTCTTAGGGTGTGCTGTGTACATATTTATGTCAAATGATCTGTCTGGCCCCAGTTTTGGCCAATTTTGATTGCAAGTATTTCTTCTGGTTTATCTGGTGGTTTTGTGAGTTGTACAATGGCTGTTATGAAGTTCTATATCAAATATTTCCTTCAGAAAGAAAGCCGAACTGATAGAGTTATTATTCTAGAATCAAGGACATGTATTGGAGGAACAGCTTGGACCATGTGTTTGCCAGCAGGGTTTCACTATCTCTTTCAAAACGCATATAGCTGTATTTGCAAGTCTCAGTGCATGTTTGGTCATGTTGCTTTTTTGATTTTGTTTGTGCTATTTTGTGTGCCTCAAGTGATGACAGACAATGAAAATACGAGTAACAATAGATGTTGCAGTTCATTACAATTCAGAGAAACTTGGAATACTTGTTTTAGGCAGAGAGATGGTATCAAAAGAGCTGCAATAATTTGTTGCATTGTATGCATTGTTGTCATTATGACTACTTTTGTAGGTAAGTTCATTATTAATTCTCCATAATATTTAAAATAACGGCTCAACTGCTCTTCTATTAGCGCTTGATTTTTCAGTTATATTGTTGTAAACTATAGCTCTTCTTCTGTATTTACTAACATTATTTAACATTTTAAACTTTTCCAAACAATTTTTATAACATTATTAGACAATTTTGAAGTATTTATTTAAATATGCAAATCACAATATTATGACACTCTTAGACAATATTGTGATGCTAACTGCTATTTTCTCCACAGAGTATATTACTTAGTCTGATTTTTCTATCGCTGTTTTGGGTTATCGCTGGTTGGATCAGTGTTAGGGAGTGATAAGTAAGTGTATGCATATTTTTAATAAACGATTGGTAATTTTAATATTAATATTTTTTTAACATAGATTTGGGGATTTATTGCAAATATTGGTGATTTAAATTTCATAGCAACGGATAGTAATCAAGGATGATAATCGATATGTGGTTCGATTGTGGGTTATCGCTGGCTCTATAAACTCTGGCGTATGCGCACTGTTGTTCTATAGGACTTTGAAAATATTTCATGCTAGTTTAAGTGCAGTTTTTCCAAAATAACTATTTACTATATTATTCTGTTATTTTTAGCAGTCACTAAAGTAGGCAATTGGCTGAGGTTACCTGTTTGTCTCACACGATTTTCCATACAACATCCTTATTCTACTGTTGCACTATATTCTTATAAACATGTTTCATACTATTTTTAACCATTTTATAAACGTTTCTTACGATTTTTAAATATTGAAAATATTTTTATAATTACGCAAATATTCTTCTTCTTCTTCTTCACTTCCGGGTTTAGGCAAGAGTTGCCTGTTCCCTAATTATGCAAATATTGTGAATCGAATTCTACAGATGTGCAAATGCTTAATGTAACATCTGCTAGATGGCTCTCAAATCGATGTTACCAACATTCGCAAATAATTCTGAACCATATTTCAAGAAATGAACTTCATTTTGTTAGATTCTTATGGGAAAATTAGTGTACATAAAATTACTTTATAGTTTCTTAAATAATATGCATGTAATTTGTTTTGTTAGGTTAGGAAATGGGAAGTTTATGTCCATTTTTTTTTCAGTTGGGAATTTATTCCAAAGTCGGTAACACTGACCTCAGAGCTGTCTACTAGAAGCTACAGTAACCATTACAGCAACTCCCACAACTCGCGCATGCGTACTGCGATTCTGTAGAACTTAGAAGAATTCATGTGAGACAAATAGTACACTTTTGCATAGTACTAATAGTGTTCATTGTTTATTTTACTTGGTACCAATAGTCACAAATGTTTTTAGAATTGTATTAAGAATTATATATATATATAAGAAAAATAAGTGTTTGAATTGGATTTGCCTGATGGTGTAATGGATAACACGCTGAGGTACAGACTCAGAGTTCCGGGTTCGAATCCCGTCCAGGCATTTATTTTTCTTATCATACAATATATATATAATATTATATTTTGATTTTAAAAAAAGCATTCGACTCGGTAGATAGAAAAAATTATGGATTATTATGGAAAGGAAACGAATACCATTACATCTAATATGAACATCTGAGGGGTGTATATACGATAATGGATCAAAGACGAAGTGAGGATATATGAAGAGAGCTGAATATATTTAAACTGTTAGATAGAATTACACAATACAGAGATGAATGGATGGACCATATCAATAGAATGGATAACAATAGAATTTCGAAACAGATTCTTCCATTACAAACCACTAGGATGAAGAAATGTTTGAAGACCCAGTAAAAGATGGATAGACCAATTCTAACATGAGATCGGAACAGACCAGCAGGTCTAATCCTTGATGCTGCGGATGATGATGATCTAATATCAACAATAAAAATAATGTACTCAAATAACACTATGAGTAAATGCCTGCAATGGAATATCTAAAGATAACAGAAACATCACCCAAGGAGTCGGACAAGGATGTTCCCTATCCCCGAACCTATTCAATTTATACCTAGATGATATTGTTAGAATCTGGCTCGAGAAGCTACGACAAAGCAAGTATTTAAAAAAAAATACTTCAACACCTTACTTTTTGCAGATGATCAACTAATTATTTCAAATTCAGAAGAGAGCTTACAAATGGCAGTTTATACATTGTATAATATATCAAGAGAATATAATTTGGGAATTTCCAAGGAAAAAAAACAAAAATTTTGGATTTGTTGTAACAGATCTCAAAAATAATTATAAACAATACAACATTAGAACTTGTTCATGAATTACCAAGAAACGTTGTATGAACGATACATGAATCAGTTCATTTGAACTAGTAAACAATGCTTAATATTCATAAAACATATTATTGTTGGTCACATTCATTTTCAATATGGTGGCGAACTAGTTTCTTATATTTTACTTAATATTTACAGGCATTTTTATGGTTTGTTAAGCAGTTTGGGGGTGTTGAGGGGGCCAAGCCCCCCCTTCAAGCAGGTCTTCATAATGCGAAAATATTCTAATTTTGGACTGTATAGTAGATAATAGTTAATATGCATCATTCCATTTACGATATCCAAAGAGTAATATTTGGATGGGAATGAAGCCTGGATTAGCTCAGTGGTCAGAGCATTAGCACGGAAAGCTAAAGGTTCGGGGTTTGATTCCTGGTTTAGGCAAACATTTTTCTCTACCATTGATTTACAATAATTTGTGTTCATTAATTTACTTTATTTCTATCATAGTAATAGCTTTAGCTTCTCAATATTAATTTAATAAATAATATTTGAGTTTTATTACACTTTTAAACACGTCTGTCTTCTATTTAAAAGTTAACAAAAATAAATTCTCACTAATCAAAATAAATTCACCCTAACCTTAGTTGTTTCCTGTTAAGAGTTAGTTATTAGTAAGATCTCATTTTGTTAAGGTTTTAATATCGCACATATCTTTCAAATAATATTTTGGTTATTCACACATTTGCATTTATTCACACGAACAAACATTGAACTTAAATTAAAAATATAACAACTCACCCCTATATACATCAATCCATTATGTATAGCTTTGGTTGTTAGGTCACATTTCGGTTAGATTTTTATATTGTTTCAATTAGAAATTGAACTTAAATAAAATTGCCGTGCCATCTGTAATAATAAAACATGAATGTTGAAGGTAAACAATGGGAATGACATCACAGTTTAACAATTGTAATTATTTTGTTTTCTAAAAATATTTCTAGATTTTCTTACCAAAACCAAGTAATTTCATTATTTTTTTTTGTGATAATTAATTTACAATTCATAGGAAATATTCATAGGAAATATTCTTCTTGTAGGAAAGCCAGAGGGAAAACGCCCAGTTGGTAGGCCAAGAATGAGGTGGCAGAACAACATTAAGTATGATTTGAGGGAAGTAGATTATACAGGGAATGATTGGAAAGCATTAGCTCAGGATAGGGATGTATGGAGAGCTTATGTCCGCGCGGCCATGAACCTTCGGGTTCGATAGTGCCAGTGAGTAAGTAAGTTCGTAGGAAATATTACAATTTAATTATTATTTTCTAAAATTTAGATAATAACAAATAAGGCTTATAAAAACATTACGTTCTCAATGTGGCTAATTAACCAAGGTTGTTAAGGCATGGTGCTATAAATCTGAAGGTCCAAGGTTTGAGTTTCATCGAAATCCATAGTAAGTAATACTGTTATTTATATAGTATAGCGAAGTAGCTTGGATTGCATAGAATTATATGATAGAAGTAGAATTGTTGTTGATATGGAATTTAGGAAGTAATTCTTTTCCCATGTTGTTGTGACGTTTTGAAGCAGCTAACTCTCTTCATGCACGATGTTGTAGTAACATTTTGATGGATTAGTGTCCCAAAAAGAATTACTGGTTCAGGTTGGGTTTGACTTTCGGTAGAGCTGGAATCTCTTCTCAAGGTCGGAAGTTGGTACACTGGATAGGAAAATACTTTAAAATCACTGAAAACTGTTTCTTGTAGAAATAGTTGTAAATTTATTTACTATTTAATTTCCCAGCAGATCAAGTAAATATAGGTGGTATTATTCTTCACCGTCAGTTAAAATTAAATTATTTTCTTTTCTTTTCTTGAATAAACTATTCTTCTGGTATTAAATATCACATTTTATCAGGAGAGCTGTTATTGCTTCTATCCTTGATGAAAGTTGTATGCTGAATGAATAGGTAATTCTTTTATAATTTTAAAGAACATTATTACATCACATGATGTTATATTTTAAATTCTATTGGTTAATATAATGTTTAAATTTGATTTGTTAAATCAAAAAGTTAATTGTTTCAACATCCAATCAGAATTCAGTTTACTTTCATTTAAAAATATGAAGTTAAGCAGGTGTTCTTATTACAGTTATAACAGAAAACTTTATAATTCTGACAACAATGACTTAAAAACAATTTTAAAAGCATTATTAAGAAAGACTGTTATGTAATACAATTTCTTTAATTGTTACTGAGGTATTTTTATTCAACAATGAACACCAATGAATTATTTAGATGTTTTTCTTTATTTAAGATATATATAAATATTAAAAGAATTTTAAAATACAAAATTATTAACTTCATACTTATTATGATATTAAAATCCTGCTTTAGAATATAAAATAGAATAAAGGACAAAGAGATAATGGGAAAAGAGTTAGAGAGAGAGAGAGAGAGAGAGATATCTAGTATCAAAGAATATAATTTTTCCCAACAATGAACTAGATAAAATGATCGAGAATGTTGAACTAATCCAATTATCATTCATTTATTATTTAATCATTCATACAGCATTTCTTGGTAATTACCCAATTATCTAGGCTGCAAAATTTCATACCAAGTTTCAAATGACTTAGAACACAAATTAGCAAAATTTTTTTTCAATGAACTATATTCAGGAAAGTGAGAAAAGAAAGTATATTAAAATTATACAGTTCATTAGTACTACCTACATTTTTATACGGTTCAGAAAACTTGGTTTTAACTACATCCCAGAGGAAGAGAATTGAAGCAAGAGATTAAATGACTTAGACCTCTTGCAGGATATTTTATCCTTTATCATAAAACAAATGAATCTCTTCATCAAGAACTAAATATATCAAATACAGGGTGTAAATGAATTATACTGCACAAATTTAACTGTATGGAGAGGTATCATATAAGCATTTTGAGATAATGAACTAATGGTCTACGAATAAAAATGTTCAAGTTATGATTCGATTTGTAAAATGATTGGCACGCCACTGATTATTTCAAATTAAAATGGAAATAATATGATACAGAGACTGAACTTGCAACAAGTATGCGCATTTAGCTCAGTGGTTTTAACAGTCATACTACCGATGCAAATGTAAGATTAATGCATCACGTTCGAAACTACGTACAGTATGTGTACACTTTTTTTTTCCTTTCTTCCTTTATTATGTGCGTACTGTAAATCAATTACATACGTTGATTTACTTCTGGTTTAATTGTTTATTCATTATTTTACAGAATACAATATTGGAATGTTGGCGCAGTACATGAGTTACAAAACTATCTACATACGTATTGTACAGACAATTGTTTGAAAAGTTGTAATAATAATACATATACTGTAGAGTACAATAGGTTTTGCAAATAAAATGTGCAATTGTACTGTACAGTACTTATGTACTTAGATAATGATAGTGCACATGACCCTAGGGTAATGTTATTGGGAAATAAAAAGCAATACATTTGATTAAATCAGAAAAAAAGTAAAGCACCTGCAGACCCATTAGAAGAAATTGTCCAAATTGACCAGATATAATAAGAACAGTTAAGTCTCGTAGACTGTGATGGGCGGGACATGTTGCACATATGGGGAATGGAAGACGTGCATGGAAGCTTCTTGTAGGAAAGCCAGAGGGAAAACACCCAGTTGGTAGACCAAGAATGAGGTGGGAGAACAACATTAACTATTATTCTTTTTTTTTATTATTGATTTCGTACATCTCAATGATGGATAAATCATATTTGAAGAGAAAAATTATACGCTCAGACCGGGACTTGAACCCGGGACCCTTGGTTCTCTAGACCAAGTGCTCTACCAACTGAGCTACCTGAGCAAGTACCGATCTAAACGCAAATCTTTCTCTATATACATTGTAATTCCCATCCACCAAATGCTGTGAAGCCATGCTTCTATCTTGCAACTGGCGGCTCCTTTATTAAGAAGACATATTTGGGAATTATACATTACAGCCAGTACGGCTTTTTCCAAGTTTTTATTATTGATTTCGTACATCTCAATGATGGATAAATCATATTTGAAGAGAAAAATTATACGCTCAGACCGGGACTTGAACCCGGGACCCTTGGTTCTCTAGACCAAGTGCTCTACCAACTGAGCTACCTGAGCAAGTACCGATCTAAACGCAAATCTTTCTCTATATACATTGTAATTCCCATCCACCAAATGCTGTGAAGCCATGCTTCTATCTTGCAACTGGCGGCTCCTTTATTAAGAAGACATATTTGGGAATTATACATTACAGCCAGTACGGCTTTTTCCAAGTTTTTATTATTGATTTCGTACATCTCAATGATGGATAAATCATGGATGGGAATTACAATGTATATAGAGAAAGATTTGCGTTTAGATCGGTACTTGCTCAGGTAGCTCAGTTGGTAGAGCACTTGGTCTAGAGAACCAAGGGTCCCGGGTTCAAGTCCCGGTCTGAGCGTATAATTTTTCTCTTCAAATAACATTAACTATGATTTGAGGGAAGTAGATTATACAGGAAATGATTGGAGGGCATTAGCTCAGGATAGGGATGTATGGAGAGCTTATGTCCATGTGGCCATGAACTTATTGGTTTGATAGTGCCAGTGAGTTAGATACAAATGCAGTGTTCCATCCTAAGTCAAATGAATGTTAAAATAATTCTTACCTGTAATGTAAGGTATTCCTATTATTCTTCTTCTTCTTCCTTCCAAGTATTAGGCCAAGGCCTGTTATGATCCTATAGAAAATTTTCCCTCCAGTGTTTCATAGGACGGCCCAGTGATCTTCGTCCTCTTGGTATATAATTATAACAGCTTTGGGGATCCGATTTGAACTCATTCTTTCAAGATGGTGTTTCCAATTTAGTTGGTACTGTTTAATATATTCCAAAATTGGCGTAGTCTTCAATTCTTTTAAGATACTGGTGTTCCTTTTCTGATCCCATCTGGTGTAACCTGCTGTTCTGCGCATGAATCTCATTTCACACACCGTTATTCTGCTTTGATGTTGTCTTTTTAGTGTCCATGCTTCACTACCATAGGTCAACACTGGTCTAGCCAGTTATTATTAAACCTGCATAACTGTATTAAAAAGGGAACTCTCAACCACTGCATGCTCAAAGCTACCTTGAAATTTCTCCTATAGAAGCATTGTGATGTACAAAGGTTGTCCAAAAAAATCTGCCATTTTTAACTGTAAGGCACAGAAATCGAAGCTAGAATCCAGAATGGCAACCCACTTTATGGAGCAGATGGACTCCCTGCTTGAGTAAGAGAGGAGTGAAATAAAGCACTATGTGGCACAGTTAGTGAGGGTTATGCAGTCTACTGAGTCATGAATTGTATTACTTCCCTAAAATCTAAATGAGATATTTGGCACTGGATTTGAGTGCCTTATAGTTATTTTTCGATACACCATTGGTACATCACAACGCTTCTCTGGAAGAAATTTCAAGGTATGTTTCAGCATGCAATGGTTGACGGTTCCCTTGTAAGAATAAATTTGGATCTTACTATACAACGGGGATATATACCCATCAATAGGAACCTCAAACTCGATGCTATTCTTTTTGCAGACAATTTAGCTCTTCTGGCACTTTCCGAAAATGATTTGCAATGATCAATTTATACTTTACAAAAAATAGGTGCCAAATTTAATATGGAAATATCACTTAACAAAACTAAAATTATGGCATTTCATGGGAAGGACCCCATACAAAGTAAAATCTGTCTCCAGAATAAAATTTTTAGAGAGATCTAATCAATTTAAATATCTTGGATATTATCTCTCTATCTGGGATGAAAAGGATATCCCTGAAAAAAATTACTAGTTACAATAAAAGTTTGGGAATTATTAATCAAGTTATGAAACCATCCCTTGTACAAAAAAACACTAGATTACATTTATATAACACTTTGGCTAGACCAGTGTTGACCTATGGTAGTGAAGCATGGACACTAAAAAGACAACATGAAAGCAGAATAACGGCTTGTGAAATGAGATTCATGTGCAGAACAGTGGGTTACACCAGATGGGATCGGAAAAGGAACACCGATATCTTAAAAGAATTGAAGACTATGCTAATTTTGGAATATATTAAACAGTACCAACTAAATTGGAAACACCATCTTGAAAGAATGAGTTCAAATCGGATTCCCAAAGTTGTTTATAATTATATACCAAGAGGACGATGATCACTGGGCCATCCTATGAAACGCTGGAGGGAAAATTTTCTATAGGATCGTAACAGGCCTTGGCCTAATACTTGGAAGGAAGAAGAAGACTACTAATGTATTACCAACAGTAAAAAGGCAATAAATACAATTAAATAAAAAATGGAAAGATTAAGAGACTGTTTTGTTTCATTGTTGAAGTTGCATAATGAAATAAAAATTCAACTTTTAAAAACAGATATTGCTTTCTTACAATGTTATACCTACTTACTCATTTATAATGGTTTTTCTTCATAATTTGAACAAACGTAACTTTTACTGATGTTTTTATTATTGATTTAACACTCCTCACTGAAGGATAAATTATATTTGAAGAGAAAAGTTTTCGCCTAGACCGTGACTTGAACCTGGGACCTTTGGCTTGCCGGCCCAAATGCTCTACCAATTGAGCTACTGAGGCGAGTTGCGATTTAGATGCAAATTTTTCTCTTATATACGTTGTAATTCCCTCGTGCCAAATGCTTTGAAACCTTTGCTTCTATCTTTGCAAAAAAATTCCCAATAAATGTCTTCTTAACAAAGAAGCCGCCATTTGCAAAGATAGAAGCAAAGGTTTCAAAGCAATTGGTGCGAGGGAATTACAACGTATATAAGAGAAAAATTTGCATCTAAATCACAACTCGCCTTGGTAGCTTGTTGGTAGAGCACTTGGCCAGGCAAGCTAAAGGTCTCGGGTTCGAGTCTTGGCCTAGGTGAAAATTTTTCTCTTCAAATGTAACTTTTACTGTTTTTATAGTTGTAATAATAAGCAGAACAGTGATATGATTCCAGCAATACTAAATATGCATAATAATTTTAGTTTCTGGAGTTAATGTCTTTTTCCTAACGGAAAATAAACTTATTTTGTTATTATTTGTAAAATGCTAGCAAGAATTTGCAGAGGTTTAACTACAATTTGAGAAGAGACTTTTAGTTACTACCTTTTTCCTAATTACAAATTCACTTAATTTGTCTAATATTTAAAAAAAAATAATTACCAAGAATTTGCTGAGGTTTGTTTATAATTTCAGGAGAGATTGATGTGTCATATTTATACTCAAAAGACGAGCCACTTGATTGGACACTTCAGACGTACAGTTATTATTCTGGTTTCAAACACTTTATGGGCTCACTTGTTTCACTGGTGGGAACTCCCATCCTCAAACGTTATAGCATTTCAGACCATGGCATCTGTATTATAGGCATCATTTCCAAAATGGCAGGATTTATCTTGCTGTCTTTTAGCACCACAGACGTCATGATGTTCCTTGGTAAGTGTCACATTTTAAGAACAATTATGTGGATGTAATGTACACTTAGCAAAAAAAAATTGAGCTGCTTTAAAATTCAGAGTTACTGTTATGACCCACTGTGCATACTCAAAGAGCTAAAGCTGTGGTTCACGTGGTAATGTATTGTTAAATGTTTTAAATATGCTGTATTTGGTTTTAATAGTCTTAAATAGCTAAAGAGTAGTGAAAGAGACATGTTTCTAGATATTTACGAGCGATCGACGTACACAATTTTACTCAAATTGCGATATTTCAAATAAAGTTAAACTCTTGTACATAGTGTAAAAGTAAACAAGACAACCAGGATTTAGATGACTAGTATCCAATATTTGAATAGTGTAGATCATTAAACCAATTATGAAAAAATAAAATAGGGTTGAAATCCCTAGACATTTTTTTTGTTCATTTGTATTTCCGCAGAATACATCCCATAACATTTAATTCCAGCAACGTAATCTATGTCCACTTTACACTATCTTAAGTAATATTCCTGCCTTCGTAAACTCTATAATACTATTTAGCTACCAATATAAATTTAATTGTGTGTGCAGTACCACATTTTAATAATAATGCTATAAATTTAAGTAATAAAAGATAATATAGTTTCATTTATTTATTTATTACGTATTAGTGAGGAAAAAGTTTCACGCTTCAATTAAAATATTTAGTTTGTATAGATCAAGTCCAGCCTAATAATAGCTCATAGATGATGGACAACAACAATAATAATAATAATAATAATAATAATAATAATAATAATAATAAATAGTAATTCTTCCAAATAGTTACCAGTAGTTGGTTTTTCTTTAAGAGTGGACAGACAGAGTAAAATAAAAAGCATTGTAACAATTTAAAAAATGTAACCTAATTGGGAATTGAACCTGGACCTCTTGCATGTGAAGCAAGCCATAAAGCAGCGAGCTAAACGTTCGCTAGCCAGATGTGCATAAAAGAATGCTCTTCATTGGAAGAAGGGGAAAATTGTAGCTCTATTGTGCAATTACTTTACTCGTGTGAATCACACATTACAACTTGAAATATTAGAGATCAAGAATCCACTCACTTTTTTTTTTTGCTAAGTGTACAACTGGGGATTGTAGTATAAGTAATTAAAGAGACAGCAAAAACTAGTCAAATTACAGTAGAGTCACTCTTATATCCAGCAGCGAATCACACAAAAGCTTTTGGTCAGCTGTCTAGCTGCTTCACTAACAATGGTTGTCATCGGGGTTACATGTAACAGACACATGTCACACTTATGGAGGATATTACTGTATTGCCAAGTCTACCCCTTGTACTGCAGATCTGTAAAAGGCAATAAATTACTATCTTTTTCGTGCTCTTTTTTGAAATAATCTCTAACGTTAATAAACGTCTCTCTGGTTTGCGAATTCATAGTCTTTAGACTCCTCTGCGACATTATGACACTTAAAATTACCAATAACACCACACTATAATAATTTAGAGCCCCACCACCACCCCCAGGTTACCTTGGGCATAATGCCCTTATCCCCGGGTCTGCTCTATGTCCGTAATACTCCAACTGATTTGTCCACTACACAAGTCCGTACTACTGACTTGACAACACCGCTTTGTCTTGTAAATCACATGCAGCAGTTGCACCAAAAATTGGAAAGATGTGGTCACACTGAAATTAAGACTGGCTCAACTGTAGTAACATGACAAATGTATATAAATAATTTTTGGTCAATGAAAGTATGATATACGAGGGTTGGGGCATAAATCATGGCAACTATTTTTTTTGTGAGAATTTGAGCATGGGTGAAAAATCTAAATTATACATATGAAAGAACAAGGGATAAACAAAATTTAAGGAATTTAACAACATGCCAACATTTTGCATTATTTATCGAATGCCTTAGTAATTCATAATATGTGGTCCGTTACATACAATATCCAGATACTTGCATTACAATAGTCTACAACTGCCGAAATTGAAAACTGTAAATTAAATTTTGTGTGAATGCTCCTGCTACTGTTCAGAGGCAGGTGATGTTACATCTTGTATGAAACACTGCTTTATATCTCCTAATAACTATTAATCAGCCTCATGGACTAGTGGTCAGCATTTCTGACTACAATTCATGAGGTCCTGGGTTCATTTCCCAGTCAGACTTTAGGAATTTTTTCTTAAAAGAAATTATTCCTGCGGTTGTTCAATGTCTGGAATTTAGGCTAAGTTCAGGTTAAGGAGGACTCTCTTGGCACTTCATTATCATTTGGATGGCATTATGCATCAACCAGCTATGTGCTATTATGCAAGTTTCAAGAAAAATATGTTTAAAATTTAAATCAATCTTCACTATTTATTGTAGTGCCAAAGTAACAATACTGGATATTGCAAGTTATTTTCCTTGTCTGAAAGTTATGCATAAACTATCTAAGCGTAGGAACATTTGGCGTTTAGCTGCATTGTGCAAAATTTAGATTAATATTTATGAATATCTAGTTTCATATCGGTTTGTTGCAAAATATAGAATATCTGACAGGACTGATGGCATTTACATTTTTTTTAATAATAGGGCTATGTTTAAAGATTTGGCACTAAAAGATGTGCAGACACTTACTTCATGAGTCAGTGAAACAGATGACATAAAATATCAATTGTTTTAAAAATGGTGCTTAGTTGGTTTATGCATAACATTGTCATGTTTATTGAAATGAGGGAGAGTTGAGTGGTGCTTACAACTCAAAAAGTCTGAATTTTTTGTTTTGTAACAATGCAACAATATCAGACTTTTAATTGAAATGTGAATATTAATAATACTTTGCCTATGGCGAAATTAAATGTTTCTTACCTCTCCTCATATAAATCTTTTAAGTTGATCGCAATTTCGAGACTATAACTGTCTCATCCTCAGAACTTTCTTGGTGACTGGTGTTATGGCGATCGGAAGAAACTCTTCTTCTTCCCTCTGTTGGTGGACCGATGAACCTCTAGATCAGGTCAAAATTTGCAATAGCTGCTCATGCTTGGTCCAAAAAACATTTAATTGAATCAAAAGCCAGTCTAATTAAACAAATAGACAAACAAAAGGAACTCACGATTTGGGGAAAGATCCACATTCAGAAAAACAAAAGAAAACTTATGAACTTCCGAAATTCCCGCAAATTTGGACGATCCAGAGGGTTATCAGTTTACACCAACAGAGGCTCCAGCCGAAGATTCTTGGACTAAAGAAGTGGTAGGACATAACACCAGTCACCAACAAAGTTCTGAGGATGAGACAATTATAGTCTCGAAATCACGATCAACTTAAAAGATTTATATGAGGAGAGGTAAGAAACGTTTAATTTCACCATAAATTAAACCTCATAGTGATTAATTCATATAAAAGTTAAATACTTTGCCTATTTCACTTTTGTCATACTAGAAAATGCCTAGAAAATGTTTGGAATAGTTTATACAGTAAAAGTTCCCTTATTCGCATTTTCATTATTTGCAGTTAAAAAATTCTGTATTCGCAGCTAAAAATTTCTTTATTTGTGGATCCAGTCGGTATATTAAAAGAATTAGTATCCCTTATTATTGCATCGGCAACCTCTTTTAGTGCAGGAGGCATGTGCCAAAGCGACTTTTACAAAGAGGACATGTTTACTTTGACATCTCTTTCTTCACTTTTCATCTCATCACCACTTTGGATTTGAGGCAGCAGGATTCAAACCAAATGGACAAATTAATATCAAAGTAAAACAAACCTTGACGATTTTATTATTAATTTAACACTTCTCATTGAAGGATAAATTATATTTGAAGAGAAAAATTTTCGCCTAGACCGGGACTCGAACCCGGGACCCTTGGCTTTCCAGGCCAAGTGCTCTACCAACTGAGCTACCGAGGCGAGTTACGATCTAGACGCAAATTTTTCTCTTATGTACGTTGTAATTCCCTCGCGCCAAATGCTTGAAACCATAGCTTCTATCTTTGCAAATGGCGGCTTCTTAGTTAAGAAGACATTTATTGGGAATTTAACACTACTTTATAGCCAGTAGGGCTTCTATTGACGATTTTATTATTAATTTAACACTTCTCATTGAAGGATAAATTATATTTGAAGAGAAAAATTTTCGCCTAGACCGGGACTCGAACCCGGGACCCTTGGCTTTCCAGGCCAAGTGCTCTACCAACTGAGCTACCGAGGCGAGTTACGATCTAGACGCAAATTTTTCTCTTATGTACGTTGTAATTCCCTCGCGCCAAATGCTTGAAACCATAGCTTCTATCTTTGCAAATGGCGGCTTCTTAGTTAAGAAGACATTTATTGGGAATTTAACACTACTTTATAGCCAGTAGGGCTTCTATTGACGATTTTATTATTAATTTAACACTTCTCATTGAAGGATAAATTATATTTGAAGAGAAAAATTACAACGTACATAATTACAACGTACATAAGAGAAAAATTTGCGTCTAGATCGTAACTCGCCTCGGTAGCTCAGTTGGTAGAGCACTTGGCCTGGAAAGCCAAGGGTCCCGGGTTCGAGTCCCGGTCTAGGCGAAAATTTTTCTCTTCAAATATAATTTATCCTTCAATGAGAAGTGTTAAATTAATAATAAAATCGTCAATAGAAGCCCTACTGGCTATAAAGTAGTGTTAAATTCCCAATAAATGTCTTCTTAACTAAGAAGCCGCCATTTGCAAAGATAGAAGCTATGGTTTCAAGCATTTGGCGCGAGGGAATTACAACGTACATAAGAGAAAAATTTGCGTCTAGATCGTAACTCGCCTCGGTAGCTCAGTTGGTAGAGCACTTGGCCTGGAAAGCCAAGGGTCCCGGGTTCGAGTCCCGGTCTAGGCGAAAATTTTTCTCTTATTGTCACTAAGCCTAAAGTTCGTTGTTAAAAGCCACTGCCGTCGTATTTCACATGCCGCATGTCCATTATAAATTCCACCCTTGCCACGATTGGTGTTTTATTGTTTCAACTTGTCATTGCAGTAATTTTGATTGAGTAACACGTGTCTTTTCTACTTTGTTGCCCATTTATAAAATTAGTTCCGAGGTGGAAAAAAAGTAGATTGCCATTTAAAGTAATAACAGAAATGCTTGACCATTTACGCGTTGGCGAGTCATTTGAGTCTATATTACGCTGTTCCAATGTTAATGAATCAACTATAAAATTCATCAAGAAATCCAAAGACAAAATAAGGCATTCTATCGCTGAATATCAATCTGAATTGAAAGACCTTTTAAAAGCGGCAAAACAGGAAAAAAATTACTAAGTTCTTTAAGCCCTTGCCTAAGTCTGACAGTAATATTTAATAGAAATTGTTCAAAATCTCTCATTAATTAAATTTATTTTGATAATTTTATTTTATTTCTGGAGGGGAAACCCATTGAACAAGTGAACCATTTTAAATACCTGGGTTATGAAATCTCCTATTTTAAAAATGAAGATCTATTTAACAAACTTAATAAATTTAATTATATATGTGGAACAATCAATAGGATATTTAAAAGCACAAGAAAAGAAACAAAACTAAAATTTTATGAAGTAGTGGCAGTCCCCTTACTATTGTATGGTAGTGAATTTTGGGTTTTAACTAAAAGAGAAGAGAAGATCATAGAAGCAGCTGAAATGAGATTTCTGAGAAGTGTGGCTGGTTGCAAACTTCTAGATAAGAGAAGAAGTGAAGATATTAGAAATGAGCTAAATATCTTTAAACTCTTAGATAGAATAAAAGAATCTAGAAAAAAATGGAAAGAACATGTTCAAAGAATGGAAGATGATCGCATTCCCAAATTTATACTTAAATACAAACCAAAAGGACGCAGGAATGTTGGTAGACCGAAGAAGAGATGGATCCAACTTTTGAATGACAATCTATGAGACCAGAACAAGCCACATGGGCTTAATCCGTGATTGTTGATGATGATGATGATGATGATTTTGGAATCTTGGAATGTATTCCTTGACGATTTTATTATTAATTTAGCACTTCTCATAGAAGGATAAATTATATTTGAAGAGAAAAAGTGCTAAATTAATAATAAAATCGTCAATAGAAGCCCTACTGGCTATAAAGTAGTGTTAAATTTCCAATAAATGTCTTCTTAACTAAGAAGCCGCCATTTGCAAAGATAGAAGCTATGGTTTCAAGCATTTGGCACGAGGGAATTACAACGTACATAAGAGAAAAATTTGCATCTAGATCGTAACTCGCCTCGGTAGCTCAGTTGGTAGAGCACTTGGCCTGGAAAGCCAAGGGTCCCGGGTTCGAGTCCCGGTCTAGGCGAAAATTTTTCTCTTCAAATATAATTTATCCTTCAATGAGAAGTGTTAAATTAATAATAAAATCGTCAATAGAAGCCCTACTGGCTATAAAGTAGTGTTAAATTCCCAATAAATGTCTTCTTAACTAAGAAGCCGCCATTTGCAAAGATAGAAGCTATGGTTTCAAGCATTTGGCGCGAGGGAATTACAACGTACATAAGAGAAAAATTTGCGTCTAGATCGAACTAACTCGCCTCGGTAGCTCAGTTGGTAGAGCACTTGGCCTGGAAAGCCAAGGGTCCCGGGTTCGAGTCCCGGTCTAGGCGAAAATTTTTCTCTTATTGTCACTAAGCCTAAAGTTCGTTGTTAAAAGCCACTGCCGTCGTATTTCACATGCCGCATGTCCATTATAAATTCCACCCTTGCCACGATTGGTGTTTTATTTGTTTCAACTTGTCATTGCAGTAATTTTGATTGAGTAACACGTGTCTTTTCTACTTTGTTGCCCATTTATAAAATTAGTTCCGAGGTGGAAAAAAAGTAGATTGCCATTTAAAGTAATAACAGAAATGCTTGACCATTTACGCGTTGGCGAGTCATTTGAGTCTATATTACGCTGTTCCAATGTTAATGAATCAACTATAAAATTCATCAAGAAATCCAAAGACAAAATAAGGCATTCTATCGCTGAATATCAATCTGAATTGAAAGACCTTTTAAAAGCGGCAAAACAGGAAAAAAATTACTAAGTTCTTTAAGCCCTTGCCTAAGTCTGACAGTAATATTTAATAGAAATTGTTCAAAATCTCTCATTAATTAAATTTATTTTGATAATTTTATTTTATTTCTGGAGGGGAAACCCATTGAACAAGTGAACCATTTTAAATACCTGGGTTATGAAATCTCCTATTTTAAAAATGAAGATCTATTTAACAAACTTAATAAATTTAATTATATATGTGGAACAATCAATAGGATATTTAAAAGCACAAGAAAAGAACAAAACTAAAATTTTATAAAGTAGTGGCAGTCCCCTTACTATTGTATGGTAGTGAATTTTGGGTTTTAACTAAAAGAGAAGAGAAGATCATAGAAGCAGCTGAAATGAGATTTCTGAGAAGTGTGGCTGGTTGCAAACTTCTAGATAAGAGAAGAAGTGAAGATATTAGAAATGAGCTAAATATCTTTAAACTCTTAGATAGAATAAAAGAATCTAGAAAAAAATGGAAAGAACATGTTCAAAGAATGGAAGATGATCGCATTCCCAAAATTATACTTAAATACAAACCAAAAGGACACAGGAATGTTGGTAGACCGAAGAAGAGATGGATCCAACTTTTGAATGACAATCTATGAGACCAGAACAAGCCACATGGGCTTAATCCGTGATTGTTGATGATGATGATTTTGGAATCTTGGAATGTATTCCTTGACGATTTTATTATTAATTTAGCACTTCTCATAGAAGGATAAATTATATTTGAAGAGAAAAAGTGCTAAATTAATAATAAAATCGTCAATAGAAGCCCTACTGGCTATAAAGTAGTGTTAAATTCCCAATAAATGTCTTCTTAACTAAGAAGCTGCCATTTGCAAAGATAGAAGCTATGGTTTCAAGCATTTGGCACGAGGGAATTACAACGTACATAAGAGAAAAATTTGCATCTAGATCGTAACTCGCCTCGGTAGCTCAGTTGGTAGAGCACTTGGCCCGGAAAGCCAAGGGTCCCGGGTTCGAGTCCCGGTCTAGGCAAAAATTTTTCTCTTCAAATATAATATATCCCTTGTTTACTCATACAAATTACCATTCCATATTTGAGATTTCTGTATTCAAGGCATTTTTGCTGAACATATCTCCCACGAACAAGGAGCTTTTACTGAATTTCATACGTTATCTACTCACTTTTGGCATTTTATACAATGTCTGTCATTTTATAGGATGTTTGATTTTAAACAATGACGTTAACATATATTTGTTGAGACACCTGAACAAAATGTCAATCATTTAATGTTTGAATTGCAAGAATTTGGTAGTGGTAGTGATAAATTGATTTCAGTCTTCAAATTCAGTATTTTAGAAATCTTGTTAAAATTATAGAGTACTACATTATATCATGTTGCAATATGTAAGATAAAAATGATTTTCTTAAGAGTGTTGAGTGAAGTTTTTAAATTTTATTTTCAGTACCTGTGACTGCTATGTTTAGTTTCTTAAGCATTCCTGCTCTGCGCTCTTTGATTTCAAAACAAGTTGAGGCAACAGAACTAGGTAAGAAATAATCATTGTTGTAAAAATTAAAAATAGTTTAGCAATATCTGATAGAATTAAGGAGGAATCCCTTAGACTTGACCATAATTGTAATAATGATTAATTTATATTTTAGCTTAATTAAGATAAACACAAGTACACAAAATACAGATTGTATGTATACAATAATACAGATAAAAATTGCCCTCAAGGGTCCTCATCTAGGGGATATGTGGATGGCGACCACAAGGTGCCCAAGCTGTGCAAAACATTTCTTCCACTTACTTGTGTTTTGCACTCTTTTAACTTTACTATCTAACCTCTCTTGGTTAACTCTTGTTTTTTCGACCCCGACGCTATTAGGGCATCCGAGGGCTAGGGAGTCTTTCCTTTCTTCCATTTCTTCTTTCCTTTATTTTCTTTCCTTCTCCAGAAAAGCCTGACCAGAGGCTATAAGATGGTAGCCCATCACTGGTCTTGCCTTCCTTTGGCCAGCAACCAATCGAAGGGACTATTATTATGCTTTCAAGTCTTATACAAGAATTTCCCATACGGGAAAATTTTCTATAGGATCGTAACAGGCCTTGGCCTAATACTTGGAAGGAAGAAGAAGAAGAAGAAAGAAAATGAATATTTCTTTGTTTGTCCTTTATAGACTTCTCAACCGATCTTCGTAAAAAATTGTACGTACAAGTTTTCAGGTACAGCAAGTGTTTAGCCACTATCTATTATGCTCTAAAACTATTAGACATAGGAGTTTGCCTGAAATGAAAATTTGAAAATCATTTTAGCGGTAGCAATTTTCAGTGCTTCACAATAAAACACTCAGTGTATGCTATTAAAATAAACTGAGGTAGGTATTACGAAAAAAATCAGTGAAATCCAACCATTTGAAGTGGTGGTTTACCTGAAATCCAAAAATGAAAATTGACTCTTAACTGCCATGATTGGATTGTCGCAATATAGGCCTATACCTTTGTATTTACAGGTTTTTCCATCCATCCAATGGCTGATTGGCTCAAATTCGAGCTTTGGCCTCGCTTAACTTCTGTCTCCAATCATTTCTATTTTGCGCAGTAAGCCTCCAGTTACGATACTTAAGTAGGTTTGCAGCATCTTCTTTAATACCATCCTCCCATCGTTTTTTCGGTCTTCCAACCCGTCTATTCCCCATAAAACTTGCTGTAAGCACTTTTTTTATTGCTCGGTCTGTTGAATTATATTGGTGTAATTGCTGTAGGAGAGATTTTAGGCTCCCAGTTTATAAAGGGTTCTAACATTCCAAGTGCCAATTCATAAGTCCATTTTCCTTTGCTTTAGTCATCGTTATTGTAGACCATCATTCCGAGGCTTGATGGGTTTCTGAATGTATTTGTTTTTATAAGGTAGGGATGTCAACCCCATGCCCAACCTCCAGCAATCCTGGGGGGTCGATTTTCTGTTGGGATTTTCTCCCATAGCTGGTATGTCCCAATTTTTAAGCGTCGGGAACTCGCTTTTTCACCCCTGCACTTCTTAGTATTAACCAGGAGTCACGACTCGAGGATGTGGTGCATTGGGCTGGGCAGGAATAAATGGCATTTCTCGGGTTATTTACAGGTTTTTTTAGATACTAAGTAATCTATCTCATTTTCGGATGCACGAGGTATCTAAAAATAATTGTGGTATGAATTTATAATTATTTTTCTTTTAACATATTCAAATCTTATATTTGAAGAGAAAATTTTTTGCCTAGACAGAGACTCGAACCCGGGACCCTTGGCTTTCTGGGCCAAGTGCTTTACCAGCTGAGCTACCAAGGCAAGTTGCGATCTAGATGCAAATTTTTCTCTTATATACATTGTAAAATTTGCATCTAGATCGTAACTTGCCTCGGTAGCTCAGTTGGTAGAGCACTTGGCCTGGAAAGCCAAGGGTCCCGGGTTCGAGTCTCGGTCTAGGCGAAAATTTTTCTCTTCAAATATAATTTATCCTTCAATGAGAAGTGTTAAATTAATAATAAAATCGTCAATATTCAAATCTTTCTTATACACAGCAATTACCAAGAGTGCCAAATGCTACAAACCGTTGTATTCAAGAAGACTTTTTATTGGGAATTTTAACATCATCTTATAAAGCCAGTAGAGCTTCTTTTGATGTTTTATTATAAATTTAACATTTCACACTGAAGGACAAATTATATTTGAAGAGAAGAATATATTTAAGTAAAATTTTATCACTCCCCTCATAAAATTTTACCTAAATGAATATACCTCACAGTGTGAATTCTTAAAATAAGTAATAATAAAAAAAATGCCTATACCTTATCCGCCGATCTTAGTGATCCTAACATAAACAAGTGCCAATTATATCCTTCCACCATTTGCGCCACAATTACTGTCACATTGACAGGGAGAACATGTGAAGTATATAAGACATGTGATCGTTGAATGGGGTGGATTAAAAGAAAGTTGGTGATATTTTTCACTGAACTTGTGATATAGATTTAAAATAACTGTTTTTTTACCACTAGTCAAAGGTTTGCCAGACTTGTTTTAAAAATTTAGATGGTGCTACAGCATAGAAGACTAGACATCTTCATCCATTTTATTGCATCAAAATTGACTGAAGCATGAGACTCAAATGCACCTTCCATATGTAATAAATGATTTGAAGTTGTAATTACTGATCAGGTATATTTTAGAATATTTTCTATATTTTGAATATTAATATTTTCATTCAAATATATTCAGAGGACATATTTTTAATTTAATGAAGGGAACTACTTTTTCATGTACTTATTGCTTCTATACCGTTTGCTCGGTGTCCACAACCAATTAAAGTGAGCAGGTCATGGTTTTGTTTGTTTTGATGATCACTTTAAGAGCGGATAGCCTTTAGACTTGGGTTTGAACCCAGGACCTTTAGCATTTATATGCTAATGCTCTATCATCTGAGCTATCCTAAAGCCTCCAATCTAAATGCAAATTTTTCTCTTATATGTTGCAATTCCCAAGATTTTAATTGCAATTAATACATTTAGATGTCACAACATTGAGAAATCATCAACAGTGAATATGGTGGAATCTCAAAGAATTTCAAGAATAAAAATCTCAATTTCATTCCTTCACTGTACTTCATAATACATAAAACTAATTTATTTAATATCTACACACCACCATCAAATTACTTGTGGACCTGGGTTCCTTAGTTTAGAACATGTGGTTAACATCTGTAACAAACTCTGAAAATGTAATGATTAGAAAGGAGTTGAGTATCTGTTGTTGCATTGTTACAGGCAAGATATATGCTGTTGTCGCCTGTGCAGAGAACCTATGCACTCTGATAGGCTCTACTGTGTTCAACAGTTTGTTCCCAGTATTGAGAACTATTAAACGAGGACTGATCTTCCATTTTGCAGCTGTTTTGCAAGTTGTGCCTCTCATAATCATAGTGTGAGTTTATATTTATTAAATACAGTCTTAAACATATTTTTTTTAAATTCCTTATGTACAGGCTCATTATATGTATAGCCTTTGAAAGAATTGATTGTGCACAGATCATTTTTAAGTTCCAGAACGAAGCCATGCACATAATCAGAGGTCAGCTACTTGTTAAGTTATGTAGGTTGGAAATAACACTATGAGGTTTATTTTAATTTTGTTGAGTTGTTTGACTCGCCTCATACTTCTTAACTCCCTCGCAGGTCTGGATTTCGTCACTGTATTTGTGACATTCTCAATGCTGTTCACGTTCACAACTGACATCCAGCGGTCTCCTCTCAGAGCAATAAGAATGTTACAAATACAGTGATGAAATCCAGATCTGCGAGGGAATTAAGAAGTATGAGGTGAGTAAAGAAACAACTCAAAAAAAAAAAAGTCAGCTACTTGATTCACAAGTGCACAACTATATGAGAAACTAAAATCCATTCTATTTCGTTGTGTGTCATGCAAGGGAAAATAATTTTGTGTAAATAAATAAAACAAAACAAATTAAGGAAAAGAAACAAAATTAATTGAATAATCAATTGATTTGGTGTTTACTTGATGAAAGTTCATATTTATTTAATTAAATAAAATTATAAGAATTAAATTAATCGTAATTATTTCTTACCTCATACTTCTATATTTCTTTAAATACAGCACTGCAGTATCAGCAAACTGCAGTTTGTATAATTATCAACAAAAGTAAAAATTGACAATCGTGAAAACAGCTGACGATGGTGACAAGAAGTTGCCAAACTGCAGTTTGGATAATTATCAACAAAAGTAAAAATTGACAATCGTAAAAACAGCTGACAATGGTGACAAGAAGTTGCCAAACTGCAGTTTGGATAATTATCAACAAAAGTAAAAATTGACAATCGTGAAAACAGCTGACGATGGTGACAAGAAGTTGCCAAACTGCAGTTTAGATAATTATCAACAAAAGTAAAAATTGACAATTGTGAAAACAGCTGACGATGGTGACAAGAAGTTGCCGATACTGCAGTGCTGTATTTAAAGAAATATAGAAGTATGAGGTAAGAAATAATCACGATTAATTTAATTCTTATGAATTGAACCTCATAATGTTAAAAATTCCCAAATTTAATATATAAATATAAATATAAATAAAATTAATTGAAATAAGGATGAGAAAAAAAAACAGGACAGCAGGATCAAATATGCGCCTTCATGCATGGGAAACAGACTTCCCTCCACTAGACCATAACCGTACCTGCTAGAAACAGTCTGTATGAAGTGATGTAATACTCCAGGACTTACTTGTATATTGAAATTAGATACTAACTTGATTTAGTTTAAATTAATCAGACACATTTTACATTGACGATTTTTATTATTAATTTAACACTTCTCATAGAAGGATAAATTATATTTGAGAAGTGTTAAATTAATAATAAAAATCGTCAATAGAAGCCCTACTGGCTATAAAGTAGTGTTAAATTCCCAATAAATGTCTTCTTAACTAAGAAGCCGCCATTTGCAAAGATAGAAGCTATGGTTTCAAGCATTTGGCACGAGGGAATTACAACGTACATAAGAGAAAAATTTGCGTCTAGATCGTAACTCACCTCGGTAGCTCAGTTGGTAGAGCACTTGGCCCGGAAAGCCAAGGGTCCCGGGTTCGAGTCCCGGTCTAGGCGAAAATTTTTCTCTTCAAATACATTTTACATTATTTGTTGAAATAAACAATCTTGTTATGCCTTGTGTTTTGTAAACAAAGTAACAAAATGTTGCAATCGTTGTATATTTTCTATATATAACCTGTTT
Organism: Diploptera punctata; assembly: GCA_030220185.1. NCBI lineage: Eukaryota > Metazoa > Arthropoda > Insecta > Blattodea > Blaberidae > Diploptera > Diploptera punctata. The sequence goes on from JASPKZ010007846.1 coordinate 140,785, forward strand.
CCTTTAATTAATTTATTTCCCTATATATACAAATTTATTTATTCAACGAAGCCTGATAACGTGTAGGAATTGTGAAAATTAACGTTATTTTTAAAAATATTCTTTCTGACCAGTATTGAACCTGGGCCTGCATTGTCGCAAGAGAGCATCTTACCGACTGCTCCACTGAAGTAAACAGTGTGAATACTGCATGAAGAGAGACTAATGCCGTCCACTTTGTACCCAAACTAGTCAGCACATGTAACAACATACTGGTATGAATCACTATTCAAGACTTAACATCAAGAGTTGTGCCATCAATTTTTTTCAAAGGCTGTACGTACACCCTTTTCTCTCAATTATGAGTAGAGTTTTGAAAGCACAGTGGAAGAATGTAAGACCCTCGATGAAAAAGACAGAAAGATTGAGGTGTTGGAAAATAAAATAGACGATCTAGAACAATACCAGAGACGTCAATGCCTCAGGATTTTTGGTGTAAAAGAAGAGGCCGGAGAGGACACTGACCAGAAAGCCATCGAGGTGGCCAAAAAAATCGGTGTCGATCTATCAGTGACAGACATTGACAGAAGTCACCGTGTTGGTGTTAATAATGCAGAAAGACCGCGGGCTATAATAGTGAAATTTGTTAGTTACCGCAAGCGCAGTGAAGTTTTTCTAAGCAAGAAAAAGTTGAAAGGAAGTGGGGTCACTGTTCGCGAGGACCTAACGAAGTGTCGCTATCGCCTGCTACAAGACAGTATACAAAAATACGGTATTCAAAATGTATGGACAATGGACGGTGCTGTCATAGCCAAAGTAAATGGCGAAAAACGCAAAATTAGATCTTCTACGGATATCAACTAGATAGGACCTGAGTGTAAAATATGTTTACTTTATTTGTCTTTTCTTTGCTAACAATTATATTGTTAATTTATTTCTAATTTAGGTAAGTTTTAAGTTTATTATTTTTTATTTAGGACAACTTACTTGTTTTATTTTCATTTTTTAAGTTATTTGTTTAGCTAAATTATTTTAATTTTATTAGAGTTATTACAGTACATAGTTTATTTTTACTTTCTGCTATTGGCAACATTGAGCTGACAAATGATGAATTATTTGCAACCTCTGACTCACTCCCTTCTCCAATCACCCTCTTATTGTGCAGACAGCTTTTAACACAGGTAGCAACATTCCTCAATCCCTACCATCCCCTCCAAAAACAACTACCAGTCTACTTAGGAATGCATTTTCTATTGATAAATCATCACTTAAAATCGCTCACGTAAATTCACAAAGCATTCTGTCCCACTTTGATGAGTTTGAAACCATATTTTCATCTCTTGGACTGAGCGCCATTTTAATTTCGGAAACCTGGCTCACCCCATCCATACCTTCGTCCCTGGTTCACCTAGACGGATATACACTGCCTCAGAAATGACAGAATAGATAAAAGAGGTGGAGGAGTTTGTGCCTTTATATCAAATGAGCTTAATCCAAGAATTGTCCACAAGTCCCCTCCTGTATATTCCGCTCGCCCCGAGTTCTTATTCGTAGAAATTCAAGCCAGTTTAAAAAAATGTCTCTTATGCATTGTATACAAACCTCCAAAAATTGGGCACCTTTCGGATCTAGAAAACGCTCTGAATGATTCATTGCCTCATTATGAACACGTTATTGTCGCAGGCGATTTTAATACAAATCTTCTTCAAACTGACTCAC
>JASPKZ010007847.1:0-132409 GCA_030220185.1 Diploptera punctata
TTTCTGTAAACTTATTTCAACCCAATGGAATGAATTGTTTACTAACATAAATGAACCTATTTAGCAGAAAATAATAGACAAAGGAATGGAAGTAGCATCCCCACTGTGACGGGCGAGCAATTTTTCTTTGTCGAAAGTAGATTATCATGCACATGCATTAGCAGGCACACAGAATATATACAATATATAAGGCACAATGCCTAAGCACAGGAGTCCATACATTTTGTAAAAATATATGTTGTTCCTAATATTGAAGTCTTAAAATAAAAAAGCTAACCAAAATATAAAGATTCACCTACAACTACATTTACCTAAGAGGAGTTCCAATCATATTTAGCAAATATGATTGGTGACCCTTTCAAGAACTTTATAAGAAAGACATATGAGAAGTTTATCTTTGTAGTTTAGTTGGCTTAGTCTTAGTGATATAGCTGAAATGGTTTTACAAATTAGTAAGTAATAAAATATAAAAACTTGACAGTGGCTGCACTGTACAAGTTTAAACTTCGAAAGCACATGTTTGCTGTATTGGAATATGGCTGCCACATTAATTGTGTACATATTTCTAGCATGAATATTTATTATGTAATAACTATAGTCAATAAAACATTTGTTTTAAAAATTTTAGAAGAATCTCGTAATATCCGGGGCTATGTTGACCATTGGGCATAACTGGCTATTCTTTCCAGACACATTTCTCCCTTAAATGAAGCGGGCACCTCAGAGGCGAGAGTGGTACTTTAGGTTGTAGTTCCTGACCTTCCAACCATGTAGATGCCCTCACAAATTGAGGGAAAAAAACGTCTGGTAGGAACACCAGTAAATGGACCACGGCCACATAGCCCCTAATCACTTACTTATGATTACCAGTCATGAAAGCCTTGCATTACAAACTACAAACATTTTAGGCGGAGTACTTCTAGGTTGTGTGTTTCCTGACCTCCGGACCAATGTAGATGCCTCCACAAAAATTGAGGGAAACAACGTCTGGTAGGAAAACACCAGTAATGGACCCGGCCTCATAGCCCCTAATCACTTAACATTATGATTACCAGACATGAAAGCCTGCATTCAACTACAACATTTTAGAATTCATCATGATCATAGGCATATGCGCAACACTTAAAGGAAATTCTGCGGGATGGCAAACATAAATGTGAAATTGGAATGAGAGTTCTTCTCATAAATCCCCAAATGTGTTTATAAGAAATGGACATACACTAACTGCCCCTTTCATAAACCCACGAAATAAAATAGATACAATTTTCAGTAAAACTATAAACTAATCTGGTGTTACACTATCTGTCCCATCGGACCTACGATATGAAGTGAGTGAACATCCATTTCAAAATATGTCTGGAATTAATGTGAATGTTGGTAGCGTTTCCCATTTCCAGATATGTCTGTTATATGGTGGAAATTTCTTTATTATTTCAACAATCGAAGTGGGAGTAACACCATGAGGTATTTACTTTTGAAGAGTGGAGACAAGTTTTACCTCTACCGTCATAAAGTTTGATGTTTCACAATACTGGATTCAAAGTATAATTTACTTCCATCTTCAGTCAAGTTGTAGTTTGACTAAAGATAGAACAAATATACTACGAAACTGGTACATGAAGACACGAATTTATGAGTGAGATTGTTAATTCATTTTCCCAACTCATTCATAAATTTCTTGTGTGTTTGAGTAGTGTGTGCAATTAGACTATAGATTTGAAATAACATCATAAGAGATGACTGCGAGGAATAAGTTTAGTTTTAAACTGCCAAGAACTTTTCTAATTCTACGAATTATAGGCGCAACATGAATGCTTAAAGAAATTTCGCTAATGGCAGAATAAGAGTGAAATCAGAGACATCTTCACAATAAATTTCTAAAGATATTTATAAGAATGGATGTACACCAACCTGCCCTTCTAACTCAACAACATAATTAAATGCACATTATTAATGAGTGTAAACTTTTCTCAGGTACATAAACTTGTTCTATCAGTAACATAACAAAATGGAGTCAATAATACATTCTTTAAAATATATTTTTAATTTATAGTCATTCAATTTGAAACATAGGTTGCCATCTAGAGGAAGTTTCTTTAGCGTTCATGAGTCATTGTAAAAATTAAAAAGATCGTAATTTTGAAACAAGCTAAACATTATTGCGTCGATGACATTACTCAGTCGCAACGAAGTTTGTGAATATTAATAAAAGCCAACTAATTAAATTACTCTCACCTATAAAATTTCATATTACGATTAAAATGCGTTTTAAAATTTGTAATTCGTGAATAATATCTAGAAGCTACTCCAATGTAATTAACTATTACAAACCAACTCGCACATGCACCACTATGATCGAAAGAATTCATGGCACCAATAGTGGACTTATTTTTACGTAATGGAAACATAGGTTAACGGTATTCTACAGTGAGCCAAATGCAACAGTATACGTACCCAGATAACTATCGATATTTGTAACAAAAAGTTAAAGTATCATTGCAATATGTTTTTTCATTGTTAGTAATTATGAAAAATGTCTGACATAACGTCAATTTCCATTAAATGCAGTGAGAAGACGTTTCTAAGTCTCAGGGAAGACACCACACGCATGAAACAACAAACGCAACCAGTTAACATACAGACTTATGCAAATTGCCAACATTACACAATATTAAAAACCTTAAAGCTAACCAACGCAATTTAAGTACTCTAACTTGTAAAAGACCAACCGTAAAGCTACCTAACCATTTAAGCACTCTAACCTGTAAAAGAATGTGATGCCCAAAAAATAGTAAGGTGTGAATTCTGAAGTAATAGTCTTATATTCACGCCTGGAACATGTGTTGTTGTATGACTATCGTTAAAATCAATATTGCTTTCACTCTTTGTGTTACGCATTAGTTAAAATCATAAAAAATATATGAAAAATCGTTAGTAGAAAATTTTAAATTATTGTAACTGGGGTAAACCATTGAAAAAAAAACCCTCTTGGGCATGCAGATATCAGCCATATGATTATTAACAAGATTCTATACAACCCATGTTCAGTGCAGCCAACATAGACTATTGTTTCAAAATTTCAGCACTACATTTATTTTTTGGCATTGAATCTTTCACAGGTTGAGAACTTAATTAATTAGGTTAGTAAATATTTTGTAAAGGTTGATTGCAGCATGATTACAGTGTAAACCATTTGAGTTGTGGTGCATGGGGTGTGGTGTGGCTTGGGACTTTGAAAAATTCTCAGTGTGTTTATGGAAACTTGAGTCAACGAAGTATTTAAAGTTGAGCCAAATGTTAATTATACTCTTGAAATTTGTAGTATATGTTTTTTGAAAATAAAACCATAAGAATAAAATTAGACATAACTTGGTAAGGTTTTTAGTATCATGTCCACATGTTGGATACTTGAGCACAAAAGAATGTCAGCAACTTCTTATGGTTAATAACAAATATGTTAAAGTGATTAAATGAGGGGGTGGGGGTACTTTAGCCATTTGAAAATATGCAATGAGACTCTTATCACAGAAATGAAGTAGATATTTCAGACTCAATCAGGAACCTAACTGTAGCTTCTTAATTACCTGCCATCCCTTTCCTTCTCATATCTAATATAACACTATTTTTGTCATCTTCATCAACAGCGTCGATATCAGTCTCCGAATCCCCACGTATCATATTTGTTCCCTAGTACCTCGGTTGCTAACATTTGGGTTCCTTCCTAAATAAAATTAATATATATCTTATGCGTCAAGAACTACATGTGTCTAACTAATGTTGCAAATTCATAACGAATGACCTAATTAATATAAAACTTTCGATTTCTTTAATTTAGGTTTGAAGATCATTATGGTATCGGTCCAACAAGGCACGCTATATACTCTGAAATCTATTAAACTAACACACACATATATATATATTATATAATACTATATATATATGTATATATGTTTGGGTAATTTAAAAAATAAAATTTTTTTTTTTTTTTTACTTACTTCCTCTGATGTGTTTTATTATTTCATTGATCTTCGTATGAATCTTCAGATTATTTCAGGAATCTCTTGATTCTCGCCCTGTTCGGAATTTGATTTATTATGCACACATCAAGCATGATCAAAGAATGAAATGCCTACGGCTTTAGAATTAATCTTCTGAATTTTCAGGTATACAATTATGTAGATAAGTCATGTTTCAATTACTGAAACTTACAAAAACATGATTAGTCTGTGAAATATTAATTATGTTTCACAAATATACTACCACTTTTACCGAGCTCACGAACTTCTCAAGAACAAAGAGTAACCAGAGCTTGGCAAGGAGCAGGGAATATGGCAAAGAGCATAGAGAAATACTCTGTGGCCAAAGAGGAACGAAGCTAAAGCACGAGGTAACTGAAAAAGGACTTCTCTGCAGGGACACCAGGAAGCAATAATAAAAAAGGACACTTTAATTTCCCCTAATGAGATAATATCGATTAACTCATGTTCTACAGTCTATCGATAGTGGTATAACGTATTATCGTAAGAAAAAAAAAGCCGTATTTATTTCGGCTGCTACAAAATAATTGTGTTTAATGAATATTTTTGTGTAATTTAAATTGTGGGTGATGAGTGTGATGTTTTCCATGCCTGTTTTGTTAATTTCTACTACGGAATTTTCTGGCAGTTTGCATTAGAATTTCGGTATTATATGCCGGTATGTTTGAATTTATTCTACCTTGAAGTTCCTTTTACTTGCTAAACTATTACCTGGGGATTGTTTTGAATATAGCCTATTTGAGAAGTTCATAGTAAAATGAAATGTTCTCTCATATTATGAAAAAAATAAAATCACTGTATTGTTATAAAAATAACATTTTAAATCTTTTTGTAAAAAAAAGGTCTAGTTGCGTTTTTAGTTTAATATTATTTATAAATAATATTAGTTTTGGACATTTTTTTCCTTGTAGTTTAACTTCTAATTAGTCCTCCGTGAGGCCGCGGGGTTGAGTGCTGCCTTGTCACGAGCGGGCCGGGGTTCGTTCCGGTTGGGATTTTCTGGGTGGGTTTATTGGGTTTTTTCCTCACCTGCAAGACAAATGTAAGGAAAACTTAATGCTTCAAACGATCCGAGAAATCACATGGCATTCGCATTCATCATCCTTCATATTCATCTTAGATAAGCTTAGAATAGGGACTCTCCTGGAGACCATTATCATCATCATCACCTATTAGTCATCGGGGCACGTAACCCCGCCTTCCAGGCGCCCGGAACTCAGAGTGGTTACAAGTACAGCCGGAGAGAAAACAGGAATGTCGAACAAAAGCAACCTGGGCCTTTGAAAAAAAAATATTCTAATAATCAGTTTTGAACACCTTGAGATTAAAATGATTTCATTAAAAAAAATGTACCTTACATAACCAGTCGTCCTTAACTATAATTTTTATTTTATAATTTTTGTTTATATTATTAAAATTCAACATTTCCGAAGAATGGCTTATCTTCAGGATTTTCTTTATACTGAATTATATACAAATTCTACAGATGTATAAGTTCATGGATGACCAATATTCGGGCATACAGACAGTATATGGTATACGTCCTCAGACGAAATGTTTTTGTGTTTCAATTTACTATGTTTATTAGGTATATTTATAATTTGTGATTTTTTAGGTTTTTTTTTTAAAGTTTCGAGGTTTGTAACATTTTTCGTAATACTTTTTAAATATCAAGGTTTCGAGACTTTATAAATGTCAGTGAATTTCAAATTACTTAAACACATATACAAGTACGTTTGATCGTTCAATATTCAAACACCACCACACTAATTTTTCCCTTTGTATATGTTTTAAAATGTAATTGGTATTATATATTGTTTTCGTCGGAATAGTATAATTCTAAGGCAAATCGTTTAATTCTATCTAGTAACGAAACAAATAAGTGTGGAGGTGGAGAGATTAAATGTAAAAATTGGTTTTTTTGGAGTTGTGGGCTTTTCATATTAGGCAATTTATTTGAAATATTGTACATCGTACTCTTCTTGAGACCACCGAGCCTAACAATTATCAGTAATTTATATTATTTAATTGATGTTATCTTCATAACAAAGGGTCACATTGCCAATATTATTATTTAGAAGAGCAAATTCCACACGTCAAATAATTTTGATTAATTTGATTTGCTACGAAGTTTATCAAAACTATTTTTGCTAAGAGATAATCTGAGCCAAGATTGCGCTCCTTGCAATGATATTTCGTTAATGTGTTGCATTGTATTTAATAGCGTTTACTTTTCATCCAAATAAATGAACGTCTCGAATAAATTCCCGAAAGTTCCATCTTTGCTACCGGGATCGGAAGCACAGTCTTGATCTATAGCAGAAACAATCTTTATATTTTTATTTACTGTAAGAAAAAATAGTTCTTTTATTGAATTTTGAAATAAGTAAAATAATAATTAATTATTCCATGGCGAAAAGGCATTTCATAGTCCTATCGGTAACAGTGAGCAGCGCCAGAGTTAAGTGCCAGCGCTAGTCCACCTTACCCATATCGATATTCTCCTTGAATCTTCAGCCCGGAACGATGATCGACAGGAACTGGACAGAAGCAACTCCCGCTACGACACGTCTCCAAGATTACGTGCATGGTTTCCACTACCTACTGTGTAGAGGATAGAAAAATTCCATGCCCCAAAGACGTCATGCATATGTGAAGTGTGTGAACAGAAATGCGAAAAATATCCATCGACACTTGTCAACCAAGAACAAAACACAATTAGTGGTACGCAAGCAAAACTGGGTAGGTTGTTAAAGTGCCGTGTTTCACCTTTTCACATTGTGCGCACTTCCTAATATCTTATCATCCTTGCCTAGTGGGTAATGCTGTCCCACTATCATTATTATCGATATCGTACTAAAGTATATCCGCTTATCCTAGATCAGAGATACCCTCTTCTTTCTTCCTTCCAAGTATTAGGCCAAGGCCTTGTTACGATCTTTAGAAATTCTCCTAGCGTTTCATAGGGACGGCCCCGTGATCTTGTCCCTCTTGGTTAACTTATAAACAGCTTTGGGATCCGATTTGGACACTTATTCTTCCAAGATGGTGTTTCCAATTTCGTTGGTACTGTTTAAACCCACCAAGAGATTACCTTTCTATTTCTAACTATAACACATCATGGGCCCTTGGAGATCTATGGCAATATCCATGGACGTACGTCGTGTTGAATTAGAAAATAGAAAGGGAAAAGTAAAAAAAAAAACAGGTCACGAACATTAAAATATTTATGAATAGAAATTAATAGCACCAACATAATAACGGTTGGAATCCTCCAATCAAACAAATAATCCCAACAAAATATTGTGAGTTTAAACATACTACTGCTTGGAAAAATAAAAAATCTAGAATTGATACAAAAGTTAGCAATTTTACAAAATCGATCATAAGATCAGTTCTAACACATGGTTGTGAATGCCGAACAGAAACTCAAAAAAACGAACAAATCAATGAAACAACCGACAATTAAAGTTTTTAGGTAAATCGCTGATGAGAGGACAGGAAATTCGAAGCTCTGTTATATAGAGAAGAAAGTGAAATTGAACCAATAAACTTCTGGATAAATAATAGAAGCCTAAATTGTAACGATCACATAGATAGAATGGAGAAGAGTAGATAAGGGAAAGAAAGTTTGTGACCCTGGACCCACCTCAGCTGAAAAAGGCCTTTTGGAAGAACACAACTTACAATGGGAAGGACCGTAACCAAACACCAGACCTGTAGTGAATAAACGAACACGCCAACGTGCTCTGTGTACGCAGCAAGCTGCCAGCTATCCCAGGCTAACGCAATATGGGAAGAAAGTGATGCCAGGCCAAGTTTTTTTACATGCCAACGCTTGGAGCGCTGCAGTCGCTATGTTGTGCAGCCAAACAGACTTCCTGAATTAAATTAATATTTTTTTTATTATTTGAAATGGAGCTGACCGTACTCTTAATTTAAGTAGAAACATTAGCGTGGTTGTAAAATATTGTTTAAACTATTCCATATAATATTACCTTTGAATAATTTTTATACCTATTTTTTATTTATATCATAAAAACTGTTATATTCTATTCTTTTATGTTGGCTGTATATTTTTAAATGTAGGAGCATTGGGCATCAATTTTTGTTTTTTTAATTAGGGAGAGAATCAATTTTCTATTAAAAATATTTTCTAGTATGTATTATTAATGTGGCACGCCGTAGCGTAGTGGTAAAAGGCTACTGCGCTAAAAGAACCGGAAGGTAGAAGGTTCGAGTCCCGATTGGGATAAGCATTTTTTTTAACTAACCTAACCCTTCTGGCGGCACTATGGCCCTCGGGTCGACTCAGCCTCTAACGGAAATGAGTACCAGACGCGTTGTGCTGGGGGTAAAAGGCGGCCGTCACGCAGGGCTGACAGGACTGGCTGCACCAAGTGACGATGTGCCAGAAAAAATGGGAGCCTTAACCTCCTACTACCCCAAGGGCCTCCTGAGGCTTACTACTTACTTCACTAAGTATTATTAATACGTTACTGCAATCAAAATAAAATATAAAAATTTATGAATTAGCTCATGTTTCCATTAGGTCACGGAATTTTTTTTAATTCTTCAAATTTACTTTTACGGAATTTATTAGGTTATGGTTTTATTTTTTACTTACATTTCCTACTTTTATAAAAAATGTTGTAATGCTTTGTTTTAAAATTCAGACCATCGTAAATTGACAAGATTCTGTGGACTACTGGTATAAGGCTGAGAAATCTGACACTACTATGACACAGAACTTTCTTGTATTCTACACCGGCAAATTTCACAGAAGTCCTTATACTGAGCTACCGTCCACAGTGTAGATATAGAAGAGCTTTTGTAGATATATTCACAACAATAAACTTCAATATCGATGGGCAATTGATCTGCAGCATTCTGGACAACAATTATGAGCAAATGTGTGCAACCACAACCAATACCTAGCACTTTCCTTCCTAGTTCATTCTGCAGTTTATTGAAAATATTTGTTTTAATAAACGTTTGGTAATTTTAATATTATTAATATATTTCTTAACATCGACTTGGGGATTTATTGCAAATATTGATCATTTAAATTTCATAGCAACGGATAGCAATCGAGGATGATAATCGATATATGGTTCGATTGTGGGTTATTGCTGGCTCTATAAATTCTGGCGCCTGTGCACTGTTGTTCTATAGGACTTTATAAATATTTCACGCTAGTTTAAGTTCTGTTTATCCGGTGTATTAAATTCCTGATTTATTATCAAATGGCTATGAAAATGGAACATTGACTAAACTCATCATAACAACAACTGTAATAAGATGCACTTTAAAGAGTGTGATCCTAAACAATTATATATGTATTATGTACATGTACATATTTTTAGGTTTTTAGTAGTACTCTTTCACAAGCAATCAAAACTTAATTGAAATGACAATTCTTGAAAAGACTTGACTTAAAAGAACAGAACACTAATACCATAAATAACCAAAATAATAATGATTACACTAAGTCTTTATTATCACCATTCTGTGTTTAACTTTCTTTTTAAATTTGAAGAGAAAAAATTTTCGCCCAGACCGAGTTTTATTAAGTTTAAGATTTCAATATAGGGATGTTTCTCCTCTCTGGTTGGCAAGAATTATGCTGTGTACAGTGGCAGCATTAGATCTTTTTGAATTATATCCAATTTTATCAGTTTAGCTCATGTGTATGGTTCTACTTGGACTTGGAATTTTTTTGGCTCAACTTTAGATTACCTTACACTTCATTTTCCATAGAGTATATTCTTGTGATACTGTTGCTCTATGTACTTCTTCTGCCTTTACTAACATTTAATTATATGTTAAACATTTGCAACAATACTTATAACATTTTTTACAATAAATATTAAATATTTATCTATATATGCAATAATTTCTTCAAACTTATGTAGATTTGTTGTGTATATGCATGAACACTTTAATGAACTTCCACTAAACGGTGGAGATATTGTCAAATTAGAGTAACCAACATTCAAGAATATATTAAAAAAAAAAAAGATGTTCACTCTGTTCATTTTGTTAGATTCTGATGGGAAAAGTTAGTAAACGGTCATATGTATTAAATGTTTCGGAATTTACTGCAAACGTTGGTCATATTGATTTCACATTATGTGATTCCATCTAGCAATTCAACTCCATAAACCTTTTATGAATTTTTGCACATGTGCACTATTATTCAGTAGGGACTTGGAAAAAATTATTAGGAAAGGTAAACTGAATTTTTTTTCATTTTTTTTGTCCCATAATGGAAACTTTATCCCTAAATTTCTATTTATTTTAAGATATATTTTTAGACTTACGCGGAGTGCTACCTCGCTTTCATAACTTAACCTACACTAGAAATTTAATCTAATAACATACAACCAACAAAAAAGAGTAGAAATATGTTAGGGTGATTTAGTTTAGTAAACTTTATCAGCTTATATCAGTTTAAGGTTAAACTTCCAAGTTAGTAAAATGAAGGTTGAAGCATTAGTTCCACTTCTCAATACCTCAAATTTACTTACCTAATTTTTTATAAATATGTAGACTTCCCAATCACTGTCATAAGAAAATACGCCCATAGGATTTGATCTGACCAGCCTCATTTATTCTGTGAACATAAATATTGATGAATAAGTACATATATTACAGGTTATGAAATAAAAAATAATGTGAAGATATAAACAAGTTTTTTTTAAAGGATATTACAATTCAAAAGTAAGCATTACAATGTCATGATGCAAACAAAATATACCCAGCCATGCACAATTTTCATAATTCACAGTTAGGCCTATTATTTGAAAAACACGATTTTGAAAAGTACAGTACTTATTGAGAAAAAAATGCCATATGTAATCATTCACTTACCTCCCATTAGCTGTATTTTCCTGCTTCACTTTCTCCCTTCAGGTTGTAGAGAAATTAATTAATTTTACAATTAACTTCGATGCATTAATAATATTATATGATATTCAACCTCAAACTTCTCTTCGTACAGCACATAATAATTCTACTATGTTTTATTCAAATTTAATTCGATTTTACAACTCGATTTATTCATATGTCATATGTATAGAATCGATAAAGTCTTAAGATGATCACGGAACTACGTGAAAAAAAAAAAAATTTGCGTCCAAATCTCCCTACAGTGATTCATAGCCCTTACAGGAGGCTGTGAAGTAACGTGACAAATTAAGGATTGAGAATGCAGTGAAAAACATTCTAACAATTCTGTAAGGTAATTAGATAATATTTTTATATTTTATTTTATTGATGTTCCTTATAAACAATTAGGTAAGGCTGTATGTTGATTTTATATATATTAAGCAGTGGAAAACTTAAGATTTATTTAGGACTCTGCGTAAAATTGCAAATCATGTAAGAACATTATAATAAAAAGTAACTTTTGTAGCAATCTCCTTCATTACAGCACAACAAATTACGATTTAACTAGCATAAAGCGGATAAAGAACTGGCCTACCAGCCAGCTGCTGGCCACCACATTTACATATGTTAATCACAGATGTGGAAAACATCATCTAGCCGGTATAGGGGTGACATCTGATCAGAATGTAACTTCAGCCTAAATAAACACTGTGAAATGGTAAAAGCAATTCTGTACACACCAGTGTATCAGAAACAGTTTTCATATTAAGATAATTCTTAATATCGGTACATTTATTTTAGCTCTGAAGGTCATTGCTTCCGGCACATGTAATATGTTATGTTGCGCAGTGATAACAACGTTTGAATTTCTCAGGCAAGGCGAGAATGGTGGTCTAGCAGTAGTCGGAGTAGATTTGCTAGTCGCCAACTCGCGAGTCGAAAGACCCGCGCAAACCATCGAAATTTTCTGGTCTGTCACTCCAGATAATTTTTGCCCTTTCGGGAAAACCCCATGGCCAGAGGCTTCTATGGTTCGAAATGTCTCGAACCCTAAACCTAGAAATTTCCTCGCCGCTTATAGGCCTACAGGGAGTAACAGGACCCCACTGACAAAATTATAGGGATGATAGGTCATGCAGAGAGGATCATATAGTCGCAAACACGTCATTTATGAGTTATGTGCAGATGAAGTTGTTCACCCGTAAGGATCGGAATTGAATACGAACAATTGTACACATATAATTTTATTGAAAAAGGCATGTTTTTACAATAAGTGTTCAAACAGTCGGCCCTCTGCCTCATTGCATGTTTGATATCGTCGCAGCAACGATCGCCAGCACAGCCGATCATGGCAGGATTATTTTTGACGTCGTCAAATGCAGCATTTAGTCTGTGAATCAGTTGAGCTCTGATGGCCACTGGATTTACGTACACTATACATGTTAAATTCCAAATCATAATCTGTGGTTCGAGCCCCGGCACACTTCAGTTCAGTGTCGACGCATGAGCAAAACTAACTGTCGATTATGGGGACCAGTGAACTGGACGAGGAGGAATTGTTGTGTGGCCACCGCTTTCGTCTGATTTAACGCCACTTGGTTTTTGATTTGGGGAATGTTAAGAGTGTGGTGTACGTTACCCTAGTGGCCACCAGAGCTCAACTGATTAACAGACTAAATGCTGCATTTGACGACGTCAAAAAATCCATGCTCGGCCGTGCTGACCGATTGTTTCTGCGACGATATAAAATATGCAATGAGCCACAGGGTCGACTGTTTGAACACTTGTTGTAAAAACATGCTTTCTTCAATAAAATTATATGTGTACAATTGTTTGTATTCAATTTTGATCCTTACGGGTGAACACTTTCATCTGCACATAACTCATATATCAGGTGTTTGCAACTATATGTTCCTTCACAATAATGATCCTCTCTGCATGGTTTATCAACTCCAATATTCGGTCGGTTCTGTTCCATCCTATAAATACGAGGCAAAGGGAGGAGGCCAGTTAGTTATATTTTTTAGCTGCAATAGAAAGCTTGAGAAGAGTGAGTGTACTCATCGGAAATTGTGAATTAACTGTGAGATAAACATTAAATTAATATTAATTCTTAGCGCATATTGCGAGTGTAAAAGAAAACAAAGTGGTTGTGAAAGTATTACACGGAATCGGTGTAGATTATTTACGCCCAAATTAAATAACACGATCCAGGCTTCATCCATGACATCTGGTTGTAAGAAGCGAGATTACGTACCCAAGACAGCCGGCACCGTCGGAAAAGTCGGGAAGTAGAGTGAATCAGAGGGAGTGCCTGCTATTAACGCAAAAGAGAAACTTAACATCAGTAATTTTTAAAAAAATGAATGGTAGACATACGGAATTTACTTGAAGAAATTTTGCAACCGATACAAAAGCAGAAAGAAGATTGAAATGAAACATAAAACGCGAATTATTAACACATCTTGAAGCATATAACAGAAAATGCAACTAACTGGCCTCCTGACTTCGCCTCTTAAATATAGGTGGCGAGAAAGTTTCTAGGCTTAGAACCATAGGCGCCTTTAGCCACGGATCTTTCCCTACAGGGGAAGGAGGTGTTGGTAGAATCATGTGGACTGACAGCCCAGAAATGTCGTTAGCTTGCGCGGGTCTTTCGACTTGCGAGTCGGCAACTCGCAAATCCATTCAGACCAATGCGTGACCATTCTCGCCTTGCCCGCGAAATTTAAACGTTGTTGCTACGACGCGCCACAACACATACTTATATTGTTGTATTGTGTGGACGCAAGTGCAGTATTAATAGTGTGTCCTTCATTGTTTTAAGCTATTAAGACACTGATTGTGATTAAGGGATAAATATAAATATAAATAAGACGAAAGCCATGATTATAGAAAGGAAACCAAGGAAGATAAACATGAGGATAAAAGATGAAGCCATTGAGCAAGTGGAGATCTTCAAATACTTGGGTTGTAGTATCAGTAGTAACATGAACTCGGTCAAGAAGTAAAGCAAGAGGATAGCAATGTCAAAAGAAGCTTTTAAAAAGAAGAGAAGCATTTTCTGCGGACCTTAGGCAAAAGATTTACGCAAGAGGTTAGTGAAGTGCTTTGTGTGGAGTGTAGCATTGTATGGGGCAGAGGCTTGGACATTACGATGGAATCAGGAAAAGCAACTGGAAGCTTTTGAGATGTGGAAATAGAGAGTAATGAAACATATAAAATGGACAGACAAAATGAAAAATAAAAATGTGATAGGTATAGTGGGCAAAGGAAGAACAATGCTGGTACTCATAAAGAAGAGAAAAAGAAACTGGATTGGCCACTGGCTAAGAAGAAACTGCCTGCTAACGGATGCCCTAGAAGGAATGGTTAACTGAAAAAAAAAGTTAGAGGTAGGAAAAACATCAGACGATAGACAATATTAAAATAAATGGTTTGTATGCATATATAAACAGGAAAGCTGAGTTAAGGAAAGAGTGGAGAATGCTGAGTTTGCAGTGAAAGACCTGTTCTTAGGCAGAACACTATGAATGAATATAGTGTAGAAGATTATATAAAAATTCTGAGGAAAAATCCAAAATAGATCCTATCCCAATCCCAATGCATTATTGGCATCTTGCAAAAAAAAAAAAAAAAACAGAACAAAGGGATTCAGTCAATCAATGACACCATGTCATTACAGAATAAAAGCTTGAGGAGATGGGTGCTAGACTTGAGCATTCAATACGATCAGCCTTAAATTTACAATTTATCAACTATTGCAAATTAGATATTCCAACTTAAATTCTACCCCCCTTAAAAATAAAACTTTACAAGAATAATGAAAATATCTGGAGCTACAACAAAGTTTATAACTTTATGAACTACTGTACCTACCAAAATCTGGTAGGCGTTTGTGCACGCGACTGGAGTATCTGTGTCCTGTACTAAGAAAGCGACAAACATATTGGTATTAAAACTTAAAAATTCCATTGTTTCTAAATCGACTGCAGAAATCATATGTGATAGTAGAAATATATGTGGCAACATTTGTTATAAGCAAGAGCACTAATAACATCACCACAGGCTGCTTAGCTGGGGGTTGAGCAGTAAAGCTGGTGCTATTTCTGTTGGAAAGGAGAATATGTTTATGTGTAATGTGTAATCTGTTTTTCTGTAAACAGTCTTGTTATTTTAGTTAACAAAATTCATGTAGAGAGTTATCAGCAAACTCACTCTATTTTAATTATGATGATTGAATTTTCAGACCTGATAACAATGACCTGCCAGTTTTTTATTAAACATGAAGACCATATAGCTCTCAATGAAACTAACCCACAAGTAAGTTATTTTGAAACTTTATCTTACATTTCCTGTCATCTTCAGACACTTAATGTTCATATAGTGGTGAGATACAATGATTTTAATTTTACAGGAAATGACAGTGCAAATAAAATCAGAAGCAGAAGAAGAAATTTCCAATAATTGGGTTAAACTTGAGTCATTTCCTCCTGATAATCCAGTTTCCTCTTATGAAACAAAACAGGAGGTAATATTTTTTGTTGTTATTTTTTTAAATTTTAATTGTAAAACTCGAAGGTGCATAGACCTAGGATATTGTGGGCTGAGCAGGTGGCTGCTGGCTTAACATATGTGAGTCAAAGATATGAACCATCACACAGTCAGAATTTATAGCTTTGACCTCTAGTCTCCAGTTTGGTCCAGAGTCATAGTTTTTTCTCTACCTGGAGCCACTATTTATTGTAAATAAGCATATTTATTTCAAATACTGTCTAGTATTATGGATACCACAGGACAAAGAAGAAACAAAAGTCATATATACTGCATGAGAGTACAACCAGAGAACAGAAAATAAAATAAACATCAAATGTCAATAATGTAATGAGGTATGTTAATAGTATTTTGTCCAAAACAGTACAGTAATTTAACACCTGTGTTGTGATTGCAAACAAATTAGCAGTATTAGATAGATCATCAGTTGATTAATGTCTTTGACATCGTCTAGTTCATAATAGCCAATTTTGTCGGTCCATCCAATCTCCTGGTGGTAGATGTTTCTCCTTCATGTATAAATGTATTCCCTGACTCCAGGAGGTTTCAGGTCTTCCTCTGCCTCGTCTTCCCTCAGGTTTCCATTCCTATTCCTGCCTATTCCATTCACAGGACATGTCCATACTATCTTAATTGCTGAGTTTTAATATTATCTAAAACAGTTTCTTCATTCTTCATTTTCTCCCACAAGGAAGTTATAAAACTGAGTTTATTTTTTTTCTCTTTTTAAAATTCTGTCAGATTCATTTCAAACAGAGAAGGCAAGAGTATTAATATGTACTATCATATCAATGAGCTTTCTGAATATTTTGTTTTTAAAGGACATTGTATATGTTAGTTCTTCCATCCTGACTCAAAATATATTTTGATGCTAAAGTAAACTTATATATACTGGGGTAGCATTAGTCTATGGAAATACAATATTAATTAATTTATTATTTTTCATTAGAAGAAATGCTATCTAATTGATATATTTAGCATTTACTATGATTGGAAATTTTTAAAATTCAAGTTTTTTAATCCTCTTATGAACAGAAAGTGCAACACAGGCCTGCAAATTATTATTTTTTTCCTCCAGCAGAGGGTTCAATTGGTCTCTGAACCTACTTTTGGTGTGCTCAATTCAAATATGTTAACTTTTTTTGTTTGTTTAACAAAATATTTTTTTTTGCCATGTTGAAATTAAATATTTATTACTTTTTACATTGTATGTAATTGTCATAATCCTTTAATTTGCTATAAAACTACAGATGCTTGATACATTATCAATTGTGCAGTCAAAACAGTTTAATATAAATACAAAATACTAATATACGAGGGTCATACTGAAAGTTAGTAGCAACATTTTTTTTAACAATCGTAATATTCATTTTAGACAAACCAAGGACACCATGTTAATCTACAGACCTTTGTGTCACTTTTCACATAGTCTCCATTTCTTTGCACACATTTTGTCCTGCGTTCTACAAGCTTGAAAATTCCCTTATGGCAGAAGTCCGTTGCAGCTGCCTGAAGATACTGACGCACTGCTTTCCGAATATCCTCCAGCGTCTCGTAGCGTTGGCCTCTTAGCTGTTCCTTCACAGAACCGAAAATATGGTAGTCGGAGGGTGCCAAATCGGGACTGTAGGGAGGATGTGGAAGAGTTTCCCACCCAAATGTACTGATCTTCTCCACAGTGGCACGAGCAGTCTAAGGACGCGCGTTATCGTGTTGCAGAATGACATAACTTCCAGGGCATTTGTCGTGTAATGCACGACGGAGCTCCACAAGTGTCTGGATATAGCGGAAAGCATTTATGGTTTATCCAGTTTCAAGAAATTCGACCAGAATGTAACATTACGCATCCCAGAAGACGCTGCCCATAACTTTCCCAACAGATTGCACTGTCTTCGCTTTTTTCTTTGTTGGCGAATTCAAGTGGTGCCGTTCAATACTCTGGCGTTTTGTTTCAGGCTCGTAGCGATGAAACCATATTTCGTCACCTGTCACAATATTTGTCAAAAAATCATCACCTCATTTCGATATCCGTGAATAAGGTTATGTGTGATGGTTCTTCTCTGAAGTTTGTAGTCATCAGTCAATAAACGTTGAACCCAACGGGCACTAACTTTTCGGGAACCTAAGCTGTGAATAATTTGTTGCACTGTACTGTGTCCTACTGCAAGTTTTGTAGTGATTTCATTCACTGTGATACGCCTGTCGTCTCTAATGAGCGCATCAACTCTTTCTTTGTTGCGATCCGTGGAGCAGAGCGTGGGCGACCACTACGGGGCTCATCTTTGAAACACGTGTTCCGACCTTTAAAATGTTTCACCCATCTCCTAACACTGCTGGCACCCATGCAGTCATCTCCGTATGCACATTGAAGTCTTGGGTGAATGTCAACAGCAGATTGTTCCTCTTTAACAAGGAATTCAATGATAGAACGCTGTCGAAACGAAACACTGATGTCCACTATTTTGGAAACACTGCACGTGGTCACGTGATAGAAGTTATGATGCCACAACATGAGATGTGGTATAATGTCTGTAGATTACGATCCTGCAGTCGCTCTTGTTACGTTGTTGAAATTTGAATTTTAACAATGGGTTGCTCACGACTTTCAGTATGTCCCTCGTAGCTTAATATCTCTATTTTCTCCTCCGCTCAGCATGGAATGGATGGTGAGTTGATTGATATGTGTGCTCCTTCTGAGGATTTCCTCTTACCAAACACCAACGATAATAGGCAAACTTGAAGCATCCCGTCGACCTTGGTACCTCGTTTCCATCTCTTTCATGTCTTGATGGAAACACTTGCCATGTTCTTCACTTATTGCTACTAAATTCTCTGGGAAATGTTGAAAATGGGAGTAGAGCAAGTGTAACTTGACGATCATATTACATCTCAGTGCCCTGAACTTTTTGAGAATGTTTTTATAATTTTCTCATATTGATCATACTTAACATTACCCAAAAACTTCTCGATGACGTCCTTGTAGATTCCCACCATTGTAGTTCCATGATAGACACACAGTTTTTAAAAGTAACAAATTTGTGAATTTGCGGCATTCAAAAAAAAATTCCTTCGCTTTTACTTCCGACAGTAATTTTTTTTAGCAATCCATGGGTAATAACGGACATTTTTGTCCAAAAGATTAACAAATTGCTTCATCAATCCTAGTTTTATGTGCAAAGGAAGTAACAATATATATATATTTGAATAAGCAAATTGATTAGTTATTATTTTTTTTGTGGCTGGCACCAGTTGTCTTCTTTTCGGTCAATTAGTAACTTTCCAATATCATTCTCTTGCTCTAGAGTCCCATTCAGATGAAAAATACTAAAATTTCGTGCAACCTCCTTGTTACCCCAATAAAATACCCCACAATTTTAAGGTCACAGTACAAGATCCAGTGGAGTACATTATATATATATATATATATATATTTTTTTTTTTAATAGTATACATGTTTATATATGTTTGTTTCATGTACATTGACTGAAGTACTGGAACTAAAGTTAATTTATTCTCATTATGCAGAAGAACGCCCTTTAGACGTTATTTTGCTAAAATCAATAAATATAGAACAATCTGTCGGTTCATAAACCGTTAACAGGTGACCAGTGTCAGTGTATTCGCCATGTAGACGAGCACGTGATTCTATACAGAAGAATTAACAAGTGACCATTCAAACCAGGGTATAATAACAGTACACTACTTCCTCATCATCATCATCCGGTATCATGGCAGCTGCCGCCGTCTTCCGAAAACCAAATGCCATTCCTCTCTGTTCATCCATTGATCTTCCTCCAATTCTCTGATATTCATAACCGCTTGTACCATTTCTCTCCAAGTTTTTCGGTCTACCTCTCTTCCTCATTTCCATTGGGATTCATTCCATAACAATTTTAGGCAATCTTTGCTCTGGCATTCTTTTGACATGGCCATACCACTGTAATAGTTTCTTTTCTATAATGTTCCCGATGTCCGGCTCATCTTGCACATCCATAATTTCTCTTATTTCTTTATTTCGCATTGTACCGATTCTAGATTTTCCATTACAAAATGCTTTTTAAGTTCTTCTTCATGATGTTTATATCAATAAAAAGGTGTGCAAGTAGTTAAAAAGATTGTAATCTTTCAATCTCGAACCTAAAAGTTCGCATTTTTCTTTTGTAAAACCCAAATCGCATGCCAAATCATTAAATTTTAATTCATTGATAGGACCCAGATTTTTGTTTATGACTCTATGGAGAAACTAAAATCATCATCTGTGCTGGAGGTGGATGGAGTGCTGGTACTACTCTCTTGTAAAGTTTGGTGGTTGTATTGGAATTGTAATATCTGGCTCATGTGTTAGCGGCTTATTGCTTCCGCAGGTTTTCTTCAGAAATTGTGTAATATAACCAGGACAGGGTGGCCAACCCTCAGTTAACACAGTGAGAAACTAGTCGTGATTATCTTATATAATTGTACTATATTATAGGTTTTTACATATTGTAATTCAGCACATATATACCGCATACAAGTGGTGGACCGCACGCTCTCATTTTTAATATTAAAAATATAATTGTTGAAAATCTGTACTAGTTATGCAAAAACTAGTAACAGTTCCGTTATCACGGTATTTGACTTATTTGCATTGAAATATTTCATGCTGCAAAATCTTCGCAAATCTGTGTAATTTTAAAATTGTTAGTAAGGCTCTTTTTTGTGTATTTTATTTACGAGGATATATACTATCATTGTTTTTTATTTTGATTTCAGGATTGTTTCTGTTGTTTTCATAGGTATCATCAACCAAAATATACAATTTATTTCTTCCACACTTCCCGGTTTGCGTGTCTGCTTCTGTCATATTACTCTTCTTCATGTTGTCTTGAATTCCCTTTATCCACGTTGGCTTTGGTCTACCACATTTCCCTTTTAAGATTATCACAATTATTATTATTATTATTATTATTATTATTATTACTATTATTATTATGTCCACCTCTGTGGTCTCGATGTAGTGTGCTGCCTTGTCACGCAGCGGGCCCGAGTTCGATCCCCGGTCGGGGCAGTTTTTCTGGGTGAGGTTTTTATCGTAGTTTTCCTCACCTGTAAGACAAATGTCAGAAAAACTTTAAGGCCCAAACGGTACCCGAAATCATATGGCCATCATCATCATAATCATCCTTATCGTTATCATCATCCTTCACGGTGTGGAAAGCAAGGGGAAGCTACCATCACCTACAATTCCCTAGTAAAGCTGCAAGCATAGCATGAAAATGCTATGATTGCAGTGAAGGACCTGCCTTCGGGCAGAATTACTATGGATGAATTATTATTATTATTATTATTATTATTATTACTATTGTTTTGTTGTTGTATTGACATTGTAATTACCATCAAATCGTGTCTCACTACAGCATTTATCATCATTATTGAGGAACTTTCACTACCATTATTTTATAATTTCTTCAAATAATTTGAATTATGAGCAAATTATTGCTCTCAAATTTTTTACATCACAAGCTTTGCAGTTGAGATTTTTTGGTTGAGTTGAAGTGAAAGTTATCTTAATGCTAACTTTTCAGGTGGGCAAGACTGAGGAACAATTTGAGAATTTTCAAGAAAGTCCTGAAGGAAATGTACAAGAATTTGAACATAATGCAGTGAATATAGAAGAAGATAAATATAGTGGATTCCTCAGCCCTGCCAATTCTTCAAAAACAGGAGACAATGACTTTATTTGTAATTTTTGCGACAGGTCTTTTTGCGAGAAAGTGTTTTGCTTCTTCATGTGTGCAGACCATTCAAATGTCCTAATTGTAATAACTCATTTACTTGTAAGTCCCACCTGACACGACATTTATATATTCACAGTAATGAGGAACGTTTCAAATGTTCCAATTGTAACAAATCATTTACTCAGAAATCTAGTCTTATTCGTCATTTAAGTTTACATAGTAATGAGAAACCATTTGGATGCCCTGTTTGTAATAAATCATTCTCTCAGAAATATCATGTTGAAAGTCATTTGAATGTTCACAGCAAAGAAAACCTTCGAAATGTCCTATTTGTAATATGCCATTTTCTTGTAAATCTGTACTTACTAAGCATTTCTTTACCCACAGTAATGAAAACATTTACCAATATGCTATTTGTAGTATGCCATTTGCTAGGAAATCAGTGTCTAATTCAGCATTTAGTTTTTCACAGTAATGAAAAACCATTTACATGTACTTTCTGTAATAAGTCATTCTCTCGGAAACAACAATATAATTACCATCTAAACATTCACAGAGATGAAAAACCTTTCAAATGCACGTTGTGTAGTAGGTCATTCGCTCGTAAATCTGTTCTTACTGAACATTTATATACTCACAGTAATGATAAATGTTTTAAATGTACTTTTTGTAACAAGTCATTTGCGCAAAAATCTACTCTAAGTGCACATATACGTATACATAATAATAACTTTTGAATTATCAATCATACTATGACATTTCTCGAAAATTTTATTTTGGTGAACTTACATTGTAATCAATTGCAAAGAGAAAGATTAATGCCTGAACCGGGAATCGAACCCCGAACTTTCAACTATATGTGCTCAAGCTCTGATCACAAAGCTAATTCAGGCCTCTATTTCCTCCCAAGCACAATTTCTCCTTTTACCTTACTTTTTTTAATCCCATTATATTAATTTAATAAATATAGCTGCAGCTGTGTTGAATTGCATCATGTCTTCTTAATGTAGAAGTCATTCAATGTGTGTTTGTGAATGCTGGTTCTACACATTGGATGTGGGATCAAGAGGGAGAATGTGTGCTTAGAAGGGAAGGAAGCATGAATTACTTCAGTGATCAGAGGATCAGCATGTAAAGCTGAAGGTTCAGGGTTCAATTCCTAGTCAAGGCCACATATTTTTCTCTTTAACATTGATTACAATAGTTTAGTCATATACAATAATTTAGTTATTTCGATCATAGTAATAGTTTAATCTTCTAGATATTAATGTAATAAACAGTTACATGTTACAGTAATGTTTGGTATTTTATATGTACTCCTTTCAGTATGTCATTTCCTTGCGAGTAAATTCTAATTCCTCATATAAGTATACATTTTATGGAGAAATTATTGACATGTTTTGTAATACTAAGTAATTTGTTTTGAAGTGTGAGCTTCCTTGAAATTAGAAATCTAAAAACTTTTCTCATGGCTATTATTTGTTGCTGCTGCCACTGAATCTTACCTTGCAATTTGTTATACACTGCTCAAAACAATTAGAGGAACACTATGAAATATGCAAATATTTTTTCATTGGATAAAGGTACAAACATGAAATTAATAAGGTACATTATTTGTGGTTATTTATTTATTGCTCATGTCAGTAAAAACAAATGAATAACGCTGACAATTAACTTTTCAAATAATTCCGCTATTTAAGCAATTGAATCTTGTGCTTATTTTTCAAAGTTAAACACTCGTTATATAGAGTTAGTATCGTGTATGGCCTCCACGACATTTGATGACAGTTTGGCACCTTCGTGGCATGCTCCCAATAAGATTCTGGATTTCCTCTTGCAGGATATTCTCCCATTCCTCCTTCAGAGCATCTCCAAGTTGCTGCAGAGTTTATGGAGCTTGATGTCGGTACTTGACCTTCCTGTCTACAAGATCCCACAAGTGTTCTATAGGGTTGAGGTCTGGGCTGACCGCTGGCCACTACATTACCTCAATTTCATTCCTCCTCAGGAAATCCCTGGTGACAGCCGCAGAATGTGCCCTGGCATTATCCTGCATAAACAGAAATCCAGGGCCTACTCCAATGGCAGCAAGTACTACATGCTCTTCCAGAACGTGCTCAATATACCGGACAGCATTCAGTCGCTGGGGAACAAGTAGAAGGTCCGTACGATTGTTGTACATAACTCTGGCCCACACCATTATGGAACCTCCTCTGAATCTATCAATTTCCTGTACAGCCTCTGCAGAAAATCTTTCTCCTGGCCATCCCCATACCCTCAATTGACCATCACAACGTGTAAGACGATACCTGGATTCGTCCGAGAAGAGCACAGACTCCCACTGGTTCAGGTTCCAATCACCATGGTTTTCAGCATACGTACGTCTTGCTGCCTTATGGCCATTTGTTAAGCGTGGTTTTTTAACGGGCCTTTTTGGACGAATATTCTCTTTCCTTAATCTGTTCCTTATGGTTTGGTCTGAAAGCCGGATTCCGGAAGCCATATGAAGGTCATTCTGCAGGTCTTTTGCAGTTTTTGTACACTGTCGAAGAGGAGAAAGAACAACGTATCTGTCATCCTGGGGGCTTGTTTTAAATTTACGGCCCTGGCCACGTCTTCTACAATACTCACCTGTCTCTCTGTGCCTGCTGCGTAACCTGGACACCATGGAAGGAGAAACCCCAAGCTCTTTAGACACTTGTCGCAAAGATTGACCTTGTCGTAAAAGATGTAGAGCATGATACACTTCAAACTCATTTAAATGCCACATTTTGTCAGAGACTTCAATAAACAAGGCAATAATCAACATTCGTCACTATAGCAACATCAGGAAGCTTACCAATTAGTTAGAAGTGGCCAGTGCCTTCCAAAATAAAAAAATTCTCTATATTTGTTATTTGAAGTAATTTCTCTGTATTTAGGACATTGATCTTTAAAATTTGTATCCAATGATAAAATTAATAATTCAATTTACATATTGTCCAACTTTCAGCATCACAGCTTTAAAAAACAATTACTTATTCAATTTATTACAAGTGTTCCTCTAATTGTTTTGAGCAGTGTAGTAATTAAAGTTTAGTTCAAAAAATTTTGAATGAAAATATAATGTTGGAACAAAATTTCAGAACATTACCCAAACTTTGAGTTGGGATTTTGTATAGTTAAGTTGTACTGAAAGAGATCTGCAAAGGGTTTCCTTCCATGATGTTGGAATTTTTTGCAGATCAGAGATTAGTGAGTGTAATGCTCAATACACAAAGTTCATTTGTTTTTAGATACACTTCTGTTATTATGTTTCAAGTAAAATAATAATGCATCTACTGTTAAAAAACTAATTAAAGCAATATTCTCAACTGTATATACCTGATTAATAATATGTTAATAAATTATAATTAATTTCTTGTAAATTATAAATTTTACACATTTACTGATTTAAAACCATCAAAGAATTTAGTATAATTTTCACAATACACTGAGGGTGGTTTATAAACAACTTAATAATGCCATAAAACACACAAATAAGGTAAGTAAAGGTATTACAAAAATATAATTACTTATGTATATCGTCGCTTAAGAAACAATACCGCATAATTAACAAAATACAAATTTTACACAAGAAACAAAACACTGTTTATTTTTCTCCTTATTACCTATAGATTGAAACCATTGTATCTATAAGTTTAGCGAGGTCATAGTACAAAATTTCATCCTAATCTATGTTTGAACTGAGCACACTTCTTCAGTGATGCTAACAGTATAAAAATGTCAATATCACCAAAAGTGTCTGTTACGCGGTATTGTTTCTTAAGCGACGATATGTTAACCATGGATAAATATCAATGCATGTGAATAACATAAATAACACAATGTATATATTTATTTATTTAAAGATGAAGAGTACAGTTCATCTTCAGTATCAATGTGATTTTGTCTTGTGCATGTGAAGCTTCTTCTTGTTGGCATCATTTTATAAACACTTATATGCGTTTCTCTTTTCGTCATCCAACAGTAGGCCTAGTCAGTCAGCTTTGTAGTCTCCACCACCTTTGTTATCTTGTTTCAATTCCTTAAGATCTTGGTGGAATCTCCCTGCAGTCTCTAAGATTTTGGGTAAAGTTGTGCATGTGTGAATGTAGCATGTGGACCTTGAGACTCATATTACATCCAAGTTCCTTCAATGCATTCAACATTTTACTTATGATGTGTTTGTAATTTGCCTTCTGTGTATTACCAGTACCTAAATACTTTGTAACAAAATCAAGGAATGTTTGCCATGCTAACATATCTATTCAGTTAATTTTAATCATCACCAAAGAGCTCTCTGATATCTGGCTTCTAAATATTTGTCTTTCATTTTAGAATTTTTTCAATTTGCAAACTTATAAATAACATACAAGAAGCATTGCCCTTCCATGTCCAATTCCTTGATAAATTGTTTTATGAGAACTAACTTTATGTGGAGATGAGGTAAGAGAATATCAGATGCATGAATAAAACTATTCTTCTTATTTTTCAACCAAGAGTCCGTTGTATTCATGGCCATTTCTTCTGAATTCAATGCTGTGTCTTTGTCTGGCTATCCCATCCACAGGTGAAACACAAAAAAATTGTATTACCTAATTGTTGACCCTACAAAAGGGTCCATGAAAATATCATACTTAGGTGAATATTTTGAAAATGGCACAGGAATAATTTTGATGACATAATATAATATGCCCGTGGTAGCATTGCTGCCGATAGGGTTACCCATGCTGGGTCGAAGGTGATAAGCCAGACGAAAAAAGTACCTTGGTCGAAAGAGTGACGATCTTTCACCGTAAAAATACAACCATCAAGAAAAGCGGACATGGGTTCAACTGGGTTAAAATTTTCCGGAGGTCAAATAGTCCCCCATACGGTTCTCTGGGCGGGGACTAGTTCAGGGAACCCATGCCAAAGGCTCAAACACATGGACATGTTCCTAGGAACATGGAATGTTAGGACTTTATAAAATAGTAGGGCACTAGAGATATTAACACGGGAATTAGATAAATTGCCCTTGGATATAGTCGCTTTACAGGAAGTTAGGTGGCCAGGAGAAGGTAGTCAGGAATCAGGAACCTTTGCATTATACTACGGGGGTGCAGAAAGACCTGCATTTGGAACGGGTTTTTTAGTCAGAAGGAGGATCCTATCCGCTATCCGAGATATTAAGTTTGTTAGTGATAGGATATCATACATAATTCTAAGGGGTAAACGATATGATTTTATAATTGTAAATGTACATGCCTCCACAGAAGATAAAGATCACAAGATCAAGGATGAGTTCTATGAAGAATTAGAATGTTTATTTGATAGCCTTTCACGATATCATTTGAAAATTGTCTTAGGAGATTTTAATGCAAAAGTGGGGCGGGGAGATATATTCAAACCAACAATAGGCAAATTCAGTCTTCATGAAGATAGTAACGACAATGGGGTTAAATTAGTCACCTTCGCTATATCAAATAATCTCATTGTTAAAAGCACAACATTTGAGCATAAGGATATTCATAAATACACCTGGACATCTCCAGATGGTGAAACTCGGAACCAGATAGCTCATGTATTAGTGGACAAACGCTGGCACAGTAGCATATGGATGTTAGATAAGTTAGAGGGTAAAAATCAGACAACGGCTATCGCTTATGAGAGGAACAAATGCTAAAGATGATTCTGTAAAATTTGAATTAAAATACTTGCAAAATGATGAAATGCGGCAAGAATACCAAATCAAAATTGCTAATAGATTTGAAGTACTGGAATCTTCAGATGACAATGTGGCAAACGAAGAAGGAACTGATATAAATAAAGAATGGGAGGATATAAGAGATACTATTAAATTGTCAGCATCAGAAAGCATTGGTTGATTAGAAAAGAGGCAAAACAAGAAATGGTTTGATGAGGAATGTGCCGACATTGTAAAGAAAAGAAAGCTAGCAAAAATGAAATGGTTACACGAGGCAAATGAAGTAAATTTAGAGCAATTGGGAAGAATTAGACGGGCAACCATCAAGTTACTAAAGAGTAAAAAGAGGGAATATTTGAGAGAGAAGATTAATGATCTTGAAATGAACGAAAACAATACTAACATTAGAGAATTATATCAGGGAATTAGTATAGAGAGGAAAGGGTTTCAGGCTAAAACAAACATAATTCGGAATGAAAATGGGGATATGATTGCAGATTCCAGGAGTATATTAAATAGATGGAAATGTTACTTTAATCAGGTATTAAATGTACATACAGAACAGGACATTGAAGAGGATAATTTACAGACAGCAGAAATGCCAGACACAGAACCAAGTGCATTAGGCATTAGAGGTTGAAATGACGATATAAAAATTGAAGATGTATAAAGCATCAGGTTCAGATGAGATCCCAGCAGAACTGATAAAATCAGGGGAATGAAAATTCATGGACAAGATACGCCGGTTGTTTAGTATGATTTGGGAAAAAGAAGTTCTTCCAGATGAACGGAGAGAATCGAATATCATATAAATTTATATGAAAGGAGATAAAACTGATTGCAACAACTACAGGGGCTTCTCGTTACTTTTAACTTCGTACAAAATTCTCGTAGACTGCGATGGGCAGGACATGTTGCATGTATGGGGAGTGAAAGACTTGCATGGAAGATTCTTGTAGGAAAGCCAGTGGGAAAACGCCCAGTTGGTAGACCAAGAATGAGGTGGGAGAATAACATTAACTATGATTTGAGGGAAGTGAATTATACAGGGAATGATTGGAAAGAATAAGCTCAGGATAGGGATGTATGGAGAGCTTATGTCCGCGCAGCCATGAACCTACGGGTTCGATAGTGCCAGTGAGTAAGTAAGTAAGTAATATATATCTTTAAAGATGAAATTTTCTGCTTCTATGAGATAATGTTTCAAAAGTGAATGATTTTAATCTAATTATAATAGTAGAACTTGTCATATTCCAAACCTGTAAAAACACGCAGAATTTACCTATTTGTTGTTTAATGATACGGTCGTATTAATTCATTTTATTTCACAAACTTTTTTGTTAAACATACTTTAGTCCTCCTTAGTCGTAAATTTAATACCATTAATTGCATTCTAATGTTCTATATTCCTTAAATGTGTCCTACAATTGTTAACTGTAAGCTATGGTCAGTCAGTCACGGAAAACGTATAAAAATTACTGTACACAACATAATAGGTAATTGATGGATTAAATTTTCCTCTTGGATTCTACGTTATCGGTAAGTAAAAGTAAAGTAACCCCACTACAGGCCTCAGGAGGCCCTTGGGGCAGTAGGAGGTTAAGGATCCCACTATTTCTGGACAATCGGCACTTAATGTCAGCCGGGTTGTCAGCCCTGCGTGACGGCCGCCTTTACCCCAAGAACAAGTGTCTGGTACTCAATTCCGTTAGAGGCTGAGTCGACCCCAGGGCCATAGTGCCTCCACAAGGTTTGGGTCAGTTTAAAAATCCTGACCCCACCGTGACTTGAACCCTCGACCTTCCGGCTTGTAGCTCAGTGCCTTAACCACTACGCTATGTCGTGCCCCCCACGTTATCGGTACACAACATAAAAAAAGTATTGATATTTTCTTGTAAAAATCATTATTTTTCCAGCTAGAGTCCCGTGACTTACTGACTTTTCGTCCTCTCATTTATATTGCTAATATGCATGGCACAGTCAGTTTCTTGCTGCACTCCATTGAGGATTAACATAAACATGGTTTAGGAAATCTTGTGGACTGTTCGGTTCAGCTGTTCCATAAAATATTTACTGGGCGTGACTTGACCAAACTAGCACTAACTAATCACTGGACATATTCTGCCATACATCCCAATCCCGAGTTAAAATTTTCCAATCATTCCCTGTATAATCTACATCCCTGAAATCATGGATAATGTTATCCTCCCACCTCATTCTTAGTCTACCAACTCGGCACTTTCCCTCTGGTTTTCCTACAAGAACCTTCCATGCACGTCTTTCAATGGCCATTCATGCCACATGTCCAGCCCATCGCAGTCTATGAGACTTAACAGTTCTTATTATATCTGGCTTCCCATAAAGACCATGTAGTTCATTGTTATGTGTAGTCCTCTCCATTCACCTGTCTGTTCATCTCTCTTTGGTCCAAAAATTTTCCTAAGAATCTTATTCTCAAATACTCGTAATCTTCTTTCCTCCCTTAAAGTAAGAGTCCATGTTTCGTATCCATATAATATAACTGGTAAAATAACACTTTTATATATTTTCAGTTTAACATTTTTTTTTAAGGTGTGGGGATGACGAGATCCCCTGCAATGCATAATAGCATGCATTTCCAGAAATGAGCCTATGTTTAATTTCTTTGTACATCTCATTCCTATTTGTTATTAATGTTCCTAGGTATTTGAATTCAGTCACCACCTCAAAATTCCCCTCACTTGTTATCAGCTGTCCATTTCCATTATATAATGTATTTAAATGTATAACCATATGTTTAGATTTACTGATTTACTTCCAGTTCCAAAGTAAAACTAACTTGCCCATTTAACACTAACTTAAGGTTGACACTTGAGATAGAATCCCATTATATGTGAACAAACATATTGGCAAATTCCTCTAGCAGGAACATGTGTTACAACATTGATCAATACGACACTAAAAGTCACTTTTTCTCCAGACCAATATTCACTGGTAGCATTGAGTAGCGATTGGTCGCTGTGGCGTAGTTGGTAGAATCCCTACCTTCCACTCCAGCAACCTGGATTCAAATCCCGGTGTGTTAAGAGATTTTTTAAAAAATCTCAAGCTTGGGACTGGGAGTGTGTAGTGTCCAAGTTCTACCCATTGGGTATAATTCCTCTAAAAAAAATATTTCAATCATACTTTTATAGTGGAATACACTACTCAATTACATAACATCACATCAAAAGCTGCTCTAAAATACGGAAGTGAAATTTAGACTTTAAATAAATGAAACTCTCATAAACTTCAAGTAAGCCAAATGCGCTTCTTACGATCATTGTTAGGAGTTAATAGACTGGATCACCAAAGAAACACTATTATCAGAGGAAAACTTGGAGTAACAAGTTTAAATGAAGATATACAAAGATACCAACAAGAATGGAAAAATGATCTGAGGAGAATGGCAAGAAACAGACTTCCAAAATTGGTATTCCAATATACCCCAACTGGACATAGGGACCAAGAAAGACCAAAACATCGGTGGAAAGATCAAGACCATCTTCGCTAGGTTTACCGTACAGGCCACATGGCCTAAAACGAATTTGTTCATGATGATGATGATACACTACTCAAAAGAAATTAGAGGAACACATGTTTAAACCAAAGTCACAAAATAAATATTGTAATAATTAAATTTTTGATAGTCAGATGTTTTGAGTTTGTGTATTGTTTAAAATCAGATTGAATACCTTCTGGGTTTTATTAATTTTTCTCTGAATATATTAGTGAAATTCCAAGAATTGATGTAACCTAAGTGAGTTTGTATTGATTTATTTTTTTAAAAACAGGATTGAAGAATAATCTGTCCTGCAAGAATACCAAATTCGGGTGATGGACTGGCCTGCATGCAGTCCAGACCTTAATCTGATCGAGCATATGTGGGATAAGTTGGAAAAATCTGTTCATAAGCGTCCTGCGTACCTCAGAACCTTGAAGAACTTTAACATGTACTCACCGAGGAATGGGAGAAAATCTCACAAGTTTCTGTAAGAAGGCTACTGCAAAGCATGCCTCGTAGGTGTAATGTGGTCATTCAGACTCACAAAGGACACACTAAGTACTGAGTGTTTAAAATAACCAGGGAAACATTGATTCTTAAAACTGAAAATCTCAAATTTCCACTTTGTTTTCCGTTACAAATGATAAC
Source organism: Diploptera punctata (assembly GCA_030220185.1). Taxonomy (NCBI): domain Eukaryota; kingdom Metazoa; phylum Arthropoda; class Insecta; order Blattodea; family Blaberidae; genus Diploptera; species Diploptera punctata. The sequence goes on from JASPKZ010007847.1 coordinate 31,078, forward strand.
TTGTTCGTATTGCTAATACTGTACAAGAAAATATTGTTTGAATGTCTATTCTAACTTTACATAAACCTTCAATTTATAATTACAAAAGATCAAACTTTAAATTGTTTCAATATTCATTCTCGTGTTTTGGTTTAAACATGTGTTCCTCTAATTTTTTGAGTAGTGTATAATGGAAGCTAACTAAATGTCTTAACAGCTAACAATTACTGATCAGATTACTGTTATCTTGTATTACTTTAGGGCCAAAGGTAAGCTCCCGCAATTACAACTGAGGAGCGCAAAAGTGCGGGATTGGACATTGATCAAGTTCAAATTAGCGAGAAAGATTAAGTTGGTCCTATTTAACCGTTGATACTACTTTCTTCATAATTACCATATAACCTATAACACTAGGTGTTCAAGATTTATAGAATACCTGTAAATTACAAGGAAACATTTCCTCCAAATAGTATTTGATTATTTTGTTATTGTTCTCCTTCCTGGTAAAATTGACGTAATGCTCGAATTATAGAATTTCGGTACATAAATATTTACTATCAATTTAAAGTTCGTAAAGAGCATAAAGCAATTTTGTGCTAAGTATTAATGAACAATACATTATAAAAATGTATATAGCAGCAATGATCATTTATAACAACTCACTGATTATAAAAATGTAGATATTATAATGACAGGCAATCATATACATCGTGTCGATCAGAAAACGATGCACTGCTCTCCGATGCATTAGCCTGTTATTGGTCAGTTCACGGCTTCCTTTAAACCTCTTCATCAGTATCGCCAACGCGACCCAACCTAAGAATCTTTATTATAGGGAAAAGGATTGAGATGCAAATATTTTATGAATGAATTTTATGTTTGAAACCATACTAAACTAATCTTCATGTAGGACAAACCTAAAAGTCCCTTGGCTTACTGTACGGCTGCTGGCCTCACATCCTCAATATGTTTATCAGATATGGATAAATTATCCTGCCAACGTAGATGTGTTCAGCATGAGAGATCCCCAGCCATTATAACTATTTTCATAATCTCAGGTCGCTACCTGGTGTAGGTACTAAAATCCCTCATGATGCTAGGTTTGCACAGTTCCATAAAGGCCAAAATAACATTTTTTCCATCCCCATTACCTGCCCAAGTCCCATTGCTCTGCATGGAGGTATAATCCCTTTATCCGCTCGTCTTCACAGCTGGACTTAGGACATCTAAAATCCAAGCCAAATGTATAATTATGTACAGCTATGGTAATATAATAATGATTTCACTTGTAATTAACAAAGTAGCAAAATTAAAAATACAACACAACCAATTCTACTTGGTAAAACATATTCACCAATTTTATTGTATTTTTTTTTTTAAATTCGAAGATTTTCTTTTTGCAAAGTATTCAGTATATTTACTTAGGGTGACTCCCGGTTAGGGCCCATTGGGTCCACTCGTCAGAAATTCTCACAATGTTAATTACAATACAATGCATCATATTTTATATTAACATTTCTACATACATCCATGTATATTGTTATCAGTATCACATACACACACACACAAAATGACAATTTTGTGTGAAATGGTCTTAGAAAGAGAAGACCCAGAACTTTAACACTATATATGGGACTGGAAACTCGCCGATTCTTCCTACAATCGCAGTCTTCTCACATTGCTTTTGGTTGGCCCTGCAATCTCCACATATATGCCTGTATTGTCAAACTCCAAAATATATTTTATGGTTGCTTCCATTGTTGAGATTAGATATAGCCTAATATTTTTCTTTTAAATGGCATAGCCCATTGTTGAGCCATAGCCTCTCCTTTGTAAGGAGTTACTAGTCCAAGTTCATTTTTAGTTACCTTATTTGTTCATTGATGTCATGGATGGCATGCCGTCAACACACCCACCCAATGAGACATCTGACATGCAACTAAGATATTACTAGGGCGTTAATGTCGGTAAATTTTGCTTAGAGGCCTCTTTATTCAGGTTTAAGGATATTTTACGGGCCTGAAAACCTTCTGACTCAGGACCCACGGCCTAAAGCCCCTCGCGGAGAGCTTGCTCCTTGGACTTCCGTCCTAAAAAAATCCATTGACACCAGTTGGGTTTGAACCCATGAACATTGGAATTAGAAAGAGCATAACCACTACTCCTCCGCTGCCGACTAGCATAATTTATTTTACATAATAAATACTCTATCAACGCAAAATTTGACATAGCCTATCAAAATTAAAGTTCCTTCCCTGTTTCCCGAAGTGGAATATGGACTATTAAAAATATTTTCAAGTACTTACAACCCAAACTATTGTAGAATGTACACAAACTTGTACGTAATGAAGAATTATTTACTTCAATTAAAATTCTTACACCATACAGTAGTATCAGTTGTTATGTTAGTTGACTTTAAATAAATATCCTCAACATGTGTCCAAATCAGGGTCGGGTCAAGGGATGAGATGAGTCAGTATATACAGAGGTCTATGAAAGATAAGGGAGCTGGCCGACCACGCTTGACGCACCATCAAAGGGGCAGATGAATAAAATGAAAATGGATGAGATGAGTATGGAGAAATGGTGGAATGAAATTGTGGCAGGGAAAACGGGAGGAACCCCGTGAAAAACCTGCCCAAGTTCCATTTCGTTCACCATGAAGCCCACACAGAGTGACCGAGATTCGATCTCGGGATCCTAGCGGTGAGAGGCGAGCATATAACTGCTTGCGCCACGGAGCCGCCTCAGTTGGTTCTATTTTCATTAATTAGTGACTAAGGAATATTACATATCAACTCATAATTTGTACTTTTTTAACTGTTCTGACATATACTAATTCACTTACATATGACAATTGCTCGATGAAAAAAATTAAAACTTTACAGATATTATTTTACTCTCACCTGACGTCATTCCACAGTTATATCGGTTACCAATAAAAACCGTACTTTCTAAGGAACAATTTATTAAAAATAGAAACTCTATATATTCTGTTAAAACAATTGAATCCTATTATATACATGTTTTAGTAAGGAATAGTAGTGTCCTACTCATAAATGGTGAGAGAAAAATAGAAGATGTATAAAGCTAAGATGCTAAAGATGATTAGAAGCTAATTGAAACATGTTCAAGAACAAATAAACATTAATATTGAGGTAACATGTAAGAGACTCAAAATAATTTAATTAAAATAACCTCAAAATATTACTTCCTAAAATAAAACATTTAACAAACTGTTCATTGCAAACGTACAGTTGATTCAGATTTCTTAGTTGCATTGATTTCATTTACATTTGTACCATATGTTGGTCACCCTGTCAGAGTTGTGTGCATGGCAGACTCCCCACTGTTCTCACAGCGACAAGTTGCATCTTTGTGGTAGATAGGGGAATGGTTGGTGAAAATTTCTATCCTCCTATCTAGGTCAAGATTGACTTGGTGGACCATTTGTGGGGTCACTAGGAGATGAATGCTCTGACATACTCTACTATAGAGTAAGTCTAGCTCTGTGCTGGATCCTCTACAGTGGACCTGCTTGTCAGCCCTCCCAGCTAAATCTGATGGACTACTTGTGGGGTCGGCAGGAGATGAGCACACTGTTGGAGTTTGGTTCGCTATGTGCTGATCTCAAAGCAGCGGTGGACATATACATAGATGGCTTCGCTGCATAGATTGGCTTCACTATAGTGACCGTACATTCAGTCCAAGAATCGTAGACCATTTGTGAGGTTGTCCCACAACAGTAATAGGATATGGCTCTGGCTGGTATACAGCAGGAAAGGTTGGAGTTGCAAAGCACTGGCAGTACTTATCAGCCTCCCAGCTAAGTCCGATGAACTCATGGACCAAACATGGGGTCACCAGGAAGTAGCATACTATCAGCTTGCCAAAGTGCTGAACAAAAGTTGTACATTAATTGAAGTTAACTGAATGTGCACTTCAATAATTTCCTAGGTACAAGGGAGCAGCCAGATTTTGTCCTAAACTGTACAGTAATCAGAAAACATTCTAAGAAGTAGAGCGATGATACTATGGGATTTCAAAAGAAAGGAGGATGTGGATATAGAATTCTTTCTTTTCCATTGAGATCACAGAAATAAATATATATGAAATGCATATACCATTAAAATCAATTGTAAATCTTTCATCATGGAAATTATTTCTTTCTTGTAAAAAAAATACAGTACTATAATTCCTGTGTATGGGATATAAATTTGAAACAAATGAAGAACACTGATTTTCATTATCTTAAATTTATTTACAAAATTACATTATGAAAAATTATTCCATTATTATGAAATGAGTACAGAACAATGATGGTATTTATTAATCAAATTACTTGATTGCAGTAACAGTATGATGATAAACTAAAGAAAAAATAATCACCGGAAAGAGCATACTTTATTATAGTAAGTAATTTTCGTAAATAACTTCCTTGTTCGATTAGAGATAAAAGACACTTTCTATTAAAAATTCTTCCTCTTGCACCATTTGCAATGAAGACTTCATGAACAGCGACCAGTGGATGTCAAGACGGCAGCTGACGATGCATCTCCAGCACCTCTTAGATGACCGGGGGGTGAAGTTTCTTCACGATTGGTCCTGCCATGACCTCTAGGTGCTCTCTCAGGTGAAGGAACAATTTGAAGTGCACTTGTTTGTCGCTTTTGTGTTATAGGAACTATATTTCGTTCTTCTGTGTTATAATACATAATTCCACTTTGAGGTTGATACAGTTCTGTTGGAGGTGGACCTGCAGCTGGCTGCAAAGTTAAAAAAATAACTTTATACAAACAGAAATTCATTTTTTATGGAAATGAACAGTTAATGACAAATGAAAGAAATTTTGAAGAATGGTAAACTAACTAGGTACAATAATTACAAACAGGAATGAGGAGCAGAAAGATATTAAACATAGGCTCAATCTTAGAAATGCATGTTATTATGCATTAAAAGGACTTTTGTCATCCCAATTTTCTCAAAAATATTAAACAACTTTTATAATATTCATGATGTGTTCCATTGAGGTTATATTAAAAATTAACATAAAATTACGGAATATTCACCTGAAAGGTCTGTCTCCTCAACTTAATTAATTATTTAACTGTAGCGCTTTCGGGACTTGTCCCTTCATCGGCAGGATTCAAAACTGGTGTATCACTGAAGATCTGGTAGAGGGGGTTACATATATTGGGTTCGTTTTCGTTTAACAGGTTATCATTGTTGTGAGCTGCTTTCATGAGTTTCATCTCTTCGAGTACATTTATCTTCGTTGGATTATTTTCTATGTGCATTACTGTTAGGGTGTTATCAATATTTAACATGCGATGTCCTTCATGGATAACGTGTTTTGCATAGCTTGATTTTCTTTCTGCATGAATGAATGAAGTCTCGAAAATGTTCTTTAAATCATTCACGCAGAAGGAAAATTAAGCTATGCAAAACACATTATCCATGAAGGACATCGCATGTTAAATATTGAAAACACCCTAACAGTAATGGACAGAGAAAATAATCCAGCGATGATAAACGTACTCGTAGAGATGAAAATCATGAAAGCAGCTCACATCAACAACAACCTGATAAACGAAAACGAACCCTATACATATAACCCCCTCTACCAGATCTTCAGTGAAACACCAGTTTTGAATCCTGCCAATGATGGGACAAGTCCCAAACGCGCTACAGTTAAATAATTAATTAAGTTGAGGAGAACGGACCTTTCAGGTGAATATTCCATAATTTTATGTTAATGTTAAAACATTAAACTGAATATAAAACTGTTATTCCCGAAGTTATATGTATAATATTACATGAATCTGAATCTACTTAAGGCAGGAGAAAAGATTGCGAGTATTTGAAAATGAAGTTCTTAGGAAAACATTGGACCTAAAAGATATGAACAGACAGGTGAATGGAAAAGACTACATATCAGTGAGACACATGATTATGGGAAACCAGATGTAATAAGAGCAGTTAATCTAGTAGACTGTGATATCCTGGACATATTACACAAATTGGAAATGAAAACTCTTTGTAGGAAAACCAGAGGGAAAGCTCCCAGTAGATAGGCCACGAATAAGGTGGAAAATGAAATGAACCATTATTTGAGGGAGGTAAATTATACAGGGGATGAGTGAAAAAGTTTGCCCAGGATAGGCATGTATGGAGAGCTTTTATGTCCATGCAGCCATGTACCTATGGGTTCACTAGTGCTAGTGATCCAGTCATGCACTAGTTGTACAATTTAACAAGCTTTGGTAAATTATTACATCTACTTCCACAATTGATCCAACTCAATTTTGCCTCAATGCTTTGTAAAAAAAAAATACTGGGATAAATGTCCATTATGTAATGTAAACATTTTTTCTAAGTGCAAAGTAGGTAATGTGCACATGCATCAGCAGATGAACATAAATATAGGTTAGATTTGTGCGAAGCACCCAACTTATACAGAATATTTATTTGAAAAGAAAAATTAATGCTTGAACTGGGAATCGAACCCTGGAATCTGGGATCTTTACAAGTGGAAGCAACACCGCTTAACCTTCAAATAATTGTATAATATTGAGTTTAAATTCAATTTAGCATGGTATGTAGTCAGTTAATTATACTTTTATATAGGTTTATATTATATAGTATGGTGTAGTACTTTAAATTTAAAAAACCTGGCACCCACAGACCAGCTGGCAAAAGGGAAACTCGGCAGTCAAAAGGTTAAGCCAAAGATAATAGTTAGAGCTATCTGCCTTCGGACGTAAGAGAATTGTAAAAGTGGAAAAAAAATTTAGTGGTTATATCAGGTCTTGAATGGTGTAATAGACTGCATGCTGATGTACAGAGACAGAATTCCAAGGTTTGAATCCCAATTCAAGTATTATTTCTTTATTTTTCCAAAGATTAAATCTGTCCAGGACTGGAATATGTTAAACTAAATATAATATCGACATTTTTTTTGTCCAATATCGACAGATTGTTTTATTAGATTTACAGAATTATCTGATGGCATTGGCAGAATTGTAACCAACTTATAAGACTGGGTTAAATTACTCTGATGATACATGTGATAAACAATAATCAACAACCAAAGAGTCCTTAAACCAGAAACTTAATCTTAATTCCAGACTATGGGCAACCATAGCAAATAATTTCCTGTAAGGGAAGATTCCTGTGGTCTGAATAGAAATCAAACCTGGGATCTCAAGAACTGTAGTCATGATGCTCTGACCATGAGACAATGATGGTGGTCTTTAGAGAATATGTAAAGCTCATTTCCAATCACAGAAGAAACTAGTTGAATATTTCACAACATATGTATGGAACATTATAAAGGATAGAATAAAAGTGGATAGGGCAGTTTTAAAATATTAATCATGTCCTTTTGTTACATTTGTTGCTTGACATAATAACATGTTGCTGCCCTTTGTGAAGGAAACTTGAAAGTTGCGTATTGTAAAATTACATACGAAGAAAATAAAAAAATAATGGACTGGTATATTAATATAATTGATTTGGAGCTTTGTGTGTAAATATAGAAATCTATTTTTGCTGTGTTCAGAACATGATGTCACCCTATACCCTATTACAAGACATGAGTGTAGAAAATAATAACTTAAAAGTACCGGTATATCGTATTTGGGATAACAATTTTATTAGTTTGAATTGAGGTTTTTTATAAGACCAACAGTTTTACACACTAGCACTTCTGCTACTGAAGCATCCCTATTCAGACTTAAATTTTCTACAAAAAGTACCATAGTTTGAGATTGTGAAAATACTGTGAAATACTTACCACAGCCGTGTAACTTAGAAATGCTGTGTATGCTGATGGGGTCACCACATAATTAAGAATAGGAGCACCTGGTGCAGAAACAGGAATAAAAGGAGGTATTGCTCCAGCACCTGGTGGTAACATTTGTAGGGCAGGGCCTACAAAACCAGTTGGGGGCTGGAAATGTAGCAGCATATGTAGGACCAGCAGCGTGAGCATGAGGCATTATTATCTGAAGTGGAAGAGTTCCTGCTGACAGAGGATATTGAGGCGTGTCTCCATAAACTGGTTGTGGTGTACCATAACCTAAAAAAAATTATTATTATTCATAGCAAAATGGCTGAAAAAGAAAATAGAGTTCTATGAACAATAGGAAGATGCAAGTAGAATTATTAAAAGAGCATTTATGTACACTAACAGTTTATATAATCATTTTTCTTTTTTGTGTTAGTCCATCAAGAACTCTTATGATTTAAAAATAAAACACTGATATTCTTGAGCCATCTGTTCCCTAGCCAATACATATGTGCATTTGTGTGTAATATGTATGTATGTATATATATATATATATATATATATATAATTTATTTTGGCCACTAAAAATTGGGGAGCGTAAAACATGCGGATTTTTAAAATTAGAGGTATCATTTATGGTAGATAAGTATAATTAAGAATATAGTAACTTTTTCAAAGTTAAAATTGGGAAACACATTATGAGGTTCTAATTAATAAATTAATGAGTCATTTTAACATCTTACCTCATATTTCATGTTTTATCAAACACGGTAACTATAGTTTTCAAATGATCTTGTCATTCATTTTCAACCGCCAGTATGACTACCGGATATTCGTTGGAATCTCCCTCTACAACGTTGCCATCTGGTGTTGATTTGACAAAATTCGAGATATCGTTGCCATCTGGTATTGATTTGATGAACTTCGAGATGAGGTCACGTTCATCCAGAATGTCGAAATTCATAGATTTAAATTTGTTCTTCTGTATAAATATTTTCTCCCAAACTGTCAAGTCCAAAGGTTTTTCCAAATGTTTTAGAAGTTTAGCTTCTTTTTCAATTCTATGACCTTCCAACAAACTATGTGCTGCAATAGCTGATTTTTCAATTTCACCATTTTTAATATTTCTAAAGTGTTCCTTTGTGCGAGTGTCCAAATTTCTTTTTGTTTTTCCTATGTATACTTTATTGCAATCTCCACAATCAATTTGATAAATTCCAGATTTTTTACTATCTGGGGTGTTCATTTTCTTATTGGTTATTAATAAGTTACCAAGGCTAAATTTATTTATCGGTGCCAATGTAATATTGAATTTCTTGAACATTTTTTGAAATTTGTTATGTATTCCAGGATGATAAGTGATTTTCTTAAATTGTTTTCCTTTCTTTGAATCAGATTGCAGGGTAGTGTATTCTTTTAATCTTTTTGTTGTCTGAATTTCTTCAATTTAGTTATAATTATTTCCTTTCCAAAACCATTTAAATTAGCTATGTCCAAAATGTGATTGTATTCTTTCTTAAAATCCTCTTCATTTAGTGGAACATTCAATAATCTATATACCAAACTGTTGAAAATTGCATGCTTATGCGCAATATGATTGAAACCTGAAGATTTTATGTAATTGTCAATATGAGTATCTTTTCTGTATATATTGAATTCAATTCTTTGTTGTTGTTCATTCCTTCTTATGTAGAGGTCCAAAAATGGGATTTGGTTATTATTTTCTAATTCCATAGTAAATTTCACAGATTCATCCTGGAGGTTGAGTAATTTTAATGCATCTTCAATATATTTACAATTTATCACAGAGAAAATATCATCCACATATCTATACCAACATTTGAACATCCAGGGATAAGCATTGGTGATATGACATTCTAAATAACCCATAAATAAATTTGCCAAAAATGGTGAAAGTGGGTTTCCCATAGCCAGACCTGAGATTTGTTTATAAAATTTTTCATTGAAGGTGAAAAAATTGTTGTCGATACAAAGTTTTGTAAGATTCAAATATTCATTAATTATTTCTCTTTGTAGTTTCAAGGAAATAAGCCATTTTTCTAAAATATTTAACATCTTCCCAATTGGGACGCTCGGTTTCTTTTGACGTCATTTCTTTATTTCCGAGCGTCCCAAATGGGAAGATGTTAAATATTTTAGAAAAATGGCTTATTTCCTTGAAACTACAAAGAGAAATAATTAATGAATATTTGAATCTTACAAAACTTTGTATCGACAACAATTTTTTCACCTTCAATGAAAAATTTTATAAACAAATCTCAGGTCTGGCTATGGGAAACCCACTTTCACCATTTTTGGCAAATTTATTTATGGGTTATTTAGAATGTCATATCACCAATGCTTATCCCTGGATGTTCAAATGTTGGTATAGATATGTGGATGATATTTTCTCTGTGATAAATTGTAAATATATTGAAGATGCATTAAAATTACTCAACCTCCAGGATGAATCTGTGAAATTTACTATGGAATTAGAAAATAATAACCAAATCCCATTTTGGACCTCTACATAAGAAGGAATGAACAACAACAAAGAATTGAATTCAATATATACAGAAAAGATACTCATATTGACAATTACATAAAATCTTCAGGTTTCAATCATATTGCGCATAAGCATGCAATTTTCAACAGTTTGGTATATAGATTATTGAATGTTCCACTAAATGAAGAGGATTTTAAGAAAGAATACAATCACATTTTGGACATAGCTAATTTAAATGGTTTTGGAAAGGAAATAATTATAACTAAATTGAAGAAATTCAGACAACAAAAAAGATTAAAAGAATACACTACCCTGCAATCTGATTCAAAGAAAGGAAAACAATTTAAGAAAATCACTTATCATCCTGGAATACATAACAAATTTCAAAAAATGTTCAAGAAATTCAATATTACATTGGCACCGATAAATAAATTTAGCCTTGGTAACTTATTAATAACCAATAAGAAAATGAACACCCCAGATAGTAAAAAATCTGGAATTTATCAAATTGATTGTGGAGATTGCAATAAAGTATACATAGGAAAAACAAAAAGAAATTTGGACACTCGCACAAAGGAACACTTTAGAAATATTAAAAATGGTGAAATTGAAAAATCAGCTATTGCAGCACATAGTTTGTTGGAAGGTCATAGAATTGAAAAAGAAGCTAAACTTCTAAAACATTTGGAAAAACCTTTGGACTTGACAGTTTGGGAGAAAATATTTATACAGAAGAACAAATTTAAATCTATGAATTTCGACATTCTGGATGAACATAACCTCATCTCGAAGTTCATCAAATCAATACCAGATGGCAACGATATCTCGAAGTTCGTCAAATCAACACCAGATGGTAACGTTATAGAGGGAGATTCCAACGAATATCCGGTAGTCATAATGGCGGTCGAAAATGAATGACAAGATCATTTGAAAACTATAGTTACCGTGTTTGATAAAACATGAAATATGAGGTAAGATGTTAAAATGACTCATTAATTTATTATAAAGTAACTTTATCATCACTTATAATTTTATAGCATAACACTGTAGCTAATCTTTAATTATTGTTTTTGTCCAATGCCACCAGGTTGTCTCTTATAACATTTCTGACTTTGTGTTTTGGCTTTTGGCACAATTGTAATCCATATCTAATGTTGGGGCACCTTGAAGGTTACCCCTATGATATCAAACCATAGTAATTCTTATTATTTAATTTTAGGAAGTTATATTTTGAGGTTATTTTAATTATATTATTTTTGGTCTGGACATCTTACCTCAATATTAATGTTGATTTGTTCTTGGACATGTTTCAAAACAATTCTCTGTTTTATCTTCAGCTTTCCCAGACTGGGAAAGCTGAAGATAAAACAGAGAATTGTTTTGAAACATGTCCAAGAACAAATCAACATTAATATTGAGGTAAGATGTCCAGACCAAAAATAATATAATCATAGTAATTCTACCTGAAGGCAGGTCCTTCACTGCAATCATAGCATTTTCACGCAATGCTTGCAGCTTTACTAGGGAATTGTATGTGTGGTAGCTTCCCATTGCTTTTCACACCGGTGAAGGATAATGATAAAGATGATATTGATGGCCATATGATTTCGGGGACCGTTTGAGCCTTAGAGGTTTCCTAACATTTGTCTTACAGGTGAGGATAAATCCCGATGAAAACCGGGGAATGAATACCTCATAAATGTGCATATTACTTAAAGATTAATGGGTTATATGCTCTCAGATTTGTATTATTTTTTTCAAGTGACAAAATCCCCAATTGACGTATATGTTAAATTTCTAACTCACCAGCAGGTGGAAAATATGTTGGAGCAGGGTCTAGTTGAGGATAGACCACAGCTGAACATGGTTGTATCGTAGAGTAGTGATTAGGACGCTTGTTACCACTGTCGCCAGCCTCTAAGTCAGCAGCAGCTTGGAAATAAGCATTAGGTGGAGCTTGTGTATATGTTGTTCCTGATTCTGGCAGTGAACGTTGACGAAATGATGAATAACGTTTTGGACGGTTGCTACCATTGTTGTCCTGTTGTTGCATTCTGGGTGGTACAACAACCTGCTGTTTTTGATCTGACCCTGTGACTCCTGATTGTGACTGTTGCGATTGTAACTGCTGCTGCCGAGTATGAACATTACCTTCTGTAATGGAAAATGTACATTTAGTTACATATCATTATTTTTTTCCAGACACTATCACTATTACTACTAGTAGTCATGAAAATAAACCAAACTGAACAGCATGAAGACTAAATACAGTGTATAATATATATACATTTTGTTTAGTTACTTGACTATTTTTCTATGCATATTCAATAAAAAAAATACAATTCTAAAATATCCAAGGAACAAAGGTTGTTTTTTAGGACTAGTTCATGTGTATATATTCAAGTCAGTTTATTTTTTACAATAGAAGTAAAATTGGGCGATGATATGTATCAACACAAGTTAAATGCCATTTAAAAAAAAATTGAGATTTTGATGCAATCTGTTCCACCAGCTCATGAAGTAAGTGTACACAAACACTTTTAGCACCAATTCTTTAAATATAGCCCTATTATTAAAGAAAAATATAAACACTCTCTGTCCTTAATAAATTAATGAGTCATTTTAACATCTTACCTCATATTTCATGTTTTTCAAACACGGTAACTATAGTTTTCAAATGATCTTGTCATTCATTTTCAACCGCCATTATGACTACCGGATATTCGTTGGAATCATAGTCATAATGGCGGTTGAAAATGAATGACAAGATCATTTGAAAACTATAGTTACCGTGTTTGAAAAACATGAAATATGAGGTAAGATGTTAAAATGACTAATTAATTTATTAATTAAGAACCTCATAATGTGTTTCCCAATTTTAACTTTGAACTCTCTGTCCTATCAGAGATTGTGTGTTTTGCAACAAAAGGCTAAGAAACTAAATCTTCATAAATGCTAATCTAAATTTTAAATCATGCACAGCTGCCATGCAAGGAATATAAGTTGCAATATCCAGTGCAGTTTATTTGGCATAACAATGAATAGTGAAGATAGAGTTAAACTTTAAATGCATTTTTCTTGAAACTTACATAATGATGCATAGGCAGTTGATTCATAATGCTGTCCAATTATTTTTTAATCAAAATTACAGTGGGAAGTAACACTATGAGGTAATTTATAATTGAGTTGGAGAAAATATTTTTTATCTCTTATCTCATGAAGTTCAGTTTTTCATGATACCAGTTTTAAAGGTCATTTCACTTTCATCTTAAGCAAAATGCAACTGTAGTTTTCCATTAACAACATGGCAGTCCAAAAGATGATGTTAACAGAAACATTTCAACAGTTAGAGTTTGAGTGAGATGAAGGTGAAATGGCCTTTGAAGGTGGTATTGTGAAAACATGGAACTTTATAAGGTGAGACATAAAAAACATTTTCTCCAACCAGTCGGTAAATTAAGGGAGAAATTACTTATTTTAGGAATTCACACTATGAGGTATAATCATTTAGGTGAAATTTGTTATTGCTTATTTCATATTATTCATATATGAGGTGAGTGATAGAACATTTTACCTAAATAAGGAAGGTATTGTTTGATGGGGTTAGAGACAGGTCGGTCACAGTGTTCTAGTGGTTATGTTCCTTGCCTCTAGTCCCAAGGATCATAGGTTCAAACTCGGTAGGGAATGATGAATTTTTAGGATGAGAAAAAATTAAAGAAACAAGTTCTCTGGGAAGGACTTCAGGCCATGTGTCCAGTGAGTGAAGATTTTCAGGCTCATAAAAGAAACTTCAGCGTGATAGAAGAGGCCTCTAAGCAAAATTTACTGACTACCATCCAAGTTATAATTTGATGCTAATATGTCTCTTTGAGATGACATTCTGACTATATGTCACTCACAACAAATGTACGGAAATAAATGTAACTACATCAGATTGGTTAAGAACACCCAAAGGAGAGGCCAGGGTTGTAAGAACCATAGGATGGGTTGCTGAAGAAAGAATTTGCAAAGTGATGCTACAAATAGAGAATAATGAAGGCAATGTGTGAAAAAAAACAAGGCCATATACAAGCTAAACATTACAGAAAAAGTATTTACATACCACTTTTTAGCATATAATAAGTTTTTAAAATATTCAGCAAATTTAAAATTAAATTAGCACCGAAAAATGATGATAGTCGTGTTTGAAAAACATGAAGTATGGGATAAGATTAGATACAACTCATTTTATTAATAGCCTGAATAGGTTAATTAAAACCAACACATATGAAAAGATCGATGAAGGCAACAATAATGGATTTATCAAATTGATTGCAAAGATTCTGAAAGTAATGTACATTGGAAAAACAAAAAGGAACTTGAATACAAGATTGAGAGAACACCTTTGAAATGTTAAAAATGGGGAAATAGAAAAATGCATGATCAAAAAAAACACAGAGTCAAAACAAAGGTCAAATCTATTATAATTAAAAGGAGAACTCATAGTGTTAATTCCTGCATATATTAAATAAAAACCAAATTACTGAAACAACAGGATAAATTTAAGGAACTCGCTATTTTGGAGAAAATTTACATCCACAAAAATAAAAAGAAAATAATGAATTTTGAAATTCCTGACGAAAGCAATTTGATTTGGAAGTATATCGTTTAGCCAATAGAGCGAGCAGAAATTAACCTACTGCCAATTCAACAGTTAGTAAATATTGATAATGCCATGTAACATATTAAAACTTGGTCTTTCAGAAATCTGCAAATATGAGGTCAGTTGTGAATATTTTTTAACTCTCTATTAATTAAATAGTACCTCATAGTGTAATTTTTATTTAAATATTAGATAAAAATATTTTGAACAAAAATGGAAATAGCGGATATTTTACTACACTATCATAATATCAACAGATTTTACAGTACTTACTGTTACTACATCCAAATTTCCTTGGTCCATCATCCTGCATAGATTTGTTTGCTACTTGATAATTTGATGATATATTTGATTGTTGATGGTGTTGTGACAAGGAAACAGAATCCATGTCACCATATTGACGTAAATTCTGTACAGAATCTTGTGACAATCTTGTTCCAGAAGAACTTCCGGTGTTAACACGAGATTTAGTTAAATTACCATCCATACCACCAACACAAGTACCCCTTCCCCTGCCACGTCCTCGCCCTCGTACATTTCTTGGTTCACCATCTGTAAATGGGACATCACGAATATCGCGATGAACTCTTCTGTTTGAAGCTACATTCGAGGTGCCACTATTTTGCTCTCTGCTTTTTGTTCACATTATCGTTAACTGTGAGGTTCTGAGTCCTAAAATACAAATATTTAAACAAAATAAAATAATAATAATATTTACAAATTAAAATATTTCGAGTCCCAGTCTGAGCATATCTCTTCAAATATGAATTAAAATATGTTTAAAAAATTGTAACTATTCTCTCTGATGATATTTTTATCTTTATACGATGGAGAGTTTTGCATGCTTAAATGACCTTGGAAGCTACGGTGGCAATATCATTGCTACCAGAAATGGACCCATGCTGAACAGGCCAAAGAGAATAAGCCAGACTTAAATTGAAACCTTGATCAAAAGTGTGAGAAGCATTTATATTTATCAGAGGTAACTTTTTCAAAACTCACTTCATAAATTTCGTGCGAAATCCTGTCCATCCTCAACGACAACTCTGATGAATTTAAATCATTATCACCTCATAATGTTTACTTCCCAACATTAAATTTAACATAAAGTGATGAGCTTTCACTGCAAAAGTGCAATCATCAAGAAGGCAAGAATAACTTCCTCTGAAGTAAAATTTTCGAGAAAATAGTTCCCGATTTGGATCTCCAGGTGGGGACTAAATTTATGTGAAATGAAAGAGTATATATTAGGAGAACCAGAGGAAGAGCAGTCAGATATAAGATTTTACTAATATTTGAGCTAAAATTATTTCTTGGAGTGTAGCTTTCGAAAAGGGGGATCTACCGCTGACAAATATTTACACCAAACCTAACTCTATTTATTAATTTACACTAAGATTGATTTAAGGAGGTTTTACGAATTTGATTTACTTTTACATCAGTTTTATATTGCTTTTAAGCTGGCTTTTGACGCAATAAATACGGTCTTAAATTTTTAATGCAATGACTGAATTTGAAATTAATAAACTAATTATTTTATCAAAATGACTAACATATACGTTAAATGAAAGGTGGCATTTAGGGTAAGCTGTCTGAAAGTTTTGAGATTTACAATGATATCAAACAGGGTGATTCACTGCCAACTTTGTTATTTAATATTGGTTTCGAAAGATTTATTAGAAAATTCATAATAAATTAACTCCGGTGATACAATTTTCAACCAAATTATACAATATTTTAGCATTTCTTGTGATGATGTTTTATTTCAAAACCTAAATTCTCTTAATTAAGTAATTCAACACATTCAAGCTGGAACAGATCTGACTAATTAGAAATTAATTACAACAAAACTAAATATATGTATGTGTAGTATTAATGGTGTCTCAAATGCTATTGTTTTAAATGATGTACCATATGAAGATTTGTTTACTTTTAAATATCTAGACTAAGTAAGAATAGTATAATAATAAGAATAATAATATTATTGTAGAGATTAAAGAAAAAATTAGCAGTAGGCAATTGTCTCAGAGCATTAGATAATTTAATGGTCATGAAAGAAGTGATCCTTGTCAAAACAAACCCATGTGACCTGCTCAATTTTCAATGGTTACTGACATCGATGTACGATGAAGAAGCGATATGTCCGCAAAAAAGTAGTTTCCTTTATTAAATTAAAATTATGTCCTCTGAGTATATTGTTATTCATCATGAATGAAAATAATAATATTCAAAACAGAAAATATTGTAAAATATATCTAATCAATAATTACAACTTCAAAATAGTTTCTTATATATGGATGATGCATGTGAGTCATGCTTCAGTCGATTATGATGTATTATACAGCATGGCTGAAAGTGTACAGTCTTCTGTTGTCATGTTGCCAACTAAATTTGTAAACACAAGTCTGATAAACTAGTGGTCATAGAACAGTTATTTTAAATGTATTTCACAAGTCTAGTGAAAAGTATCCAGAACTTCCAGTAAAAGATTTAGTGAATTTAACATCTGAGTGTACCATGTGTCATGTACAAGTATTAATAGTGCTCGGAAAAAAAAAAACAACACATGGCAAGGTTGTAACTCCTGTTAAAAAACGAAACGTGTGCAATATGCTTTTGATAAGTGTGAAGAATTTGTGGCAAACGCAATTCGAGTAGTAGTGCATAATTTAATTTTCAAAAATGAACTCCCTACAATTGATAAAGTACTGAAACAAGTAAATAGTGATTCAGAAGTGACTGATTTTAAAAGAATGATGTTTTACAAGATATTTTATAAAATTGGACTTGAATTTTGTTAAAAAAAGTAAAAGGAGTGTTGTTGCTATGGAGAAGAGATTATTTAATATGACTTACTTTAATATTGAACTTAGAATATACCATATAACTAGTATTTAATCCGGGAGAGGTCTACCTAAAATAATTGTGTGATTTTAAATAAATGTCAGTAACCTCAACCGTGAAGCATAAGTTCTAAAGATATAAATGAAAATGTGCTGTGGTGCGGTGACAGGATCCCATTCAACCAAAGTCTACTGTTATGTTTAACATCAAACTAAAGAGGAAGAATGCACTGGCAGGTATGTGGACACAGAGTGACATATTCCAAGAATTAATACTAATTCTTAGCCATCAGTCCTGGATTAAACTGCTATTTATTCTGCCAAAATTCATACTACTATTAATAGTAACTACAAAAAAAATCAAGTATGTGATATAGTAAGAATTTCGTCAGTCGGAGTTATGGCTGATGATGAACATGACTATGTTTGAAATTGCGATATCATGGAAGCATGAATCCTATGAGGTGAGTTGTTTAAACAATATGTTCTCCGATGAATTTTAAGAATTAAATTAATGTTTTTATTCCCTCACCTCATATCCTTTTTCTTCTATACTGCAAAAAGAGTAAGAAGAAAACCACCAAGAAACGACATGATACTGGTTGACCAGAGGCTACTGATGATGGAGATAAGCTCCAAAACAGCAGTATAGGAGAAAAAGGGTATGAGGTGAGGTAATAAAAACATTAATTTAATCCTTAAATTAAACCTCATAGTGTTCTTTCCCTACGAAAGTTAAATAAATGTGATATAGTATTTGACTTAATTTATTAACCCATTCGCCTCAGAAGACAAGGTAGACTCGCTTAACTCTGCTGTTATATATTATTACATCCCTTGGCAGAGTAATCATTTGTTAACATTTATGAATAATACATGAATGTGTTTTTGCCTTCATCATTATTGTGATCTGAAGTACCGTTATCTTTTGTTTGTTTTGAATGTCTGAAAATATACTGTATAATTTACGGTGGCTTATATCCGGTTTCTGGGAAAATTTATTGAGCATTTAAAACTGAAGCGAATGGGTTAACCTAGTTTACTGCATATTTATATGTCTTATATACTTCACACATGCTCCCTGTCAAAATGACAGTAATTGTGGCATGAATGGGTTTTTTTTAAATCATTAGGAAGTTACATTATAAGGTTTAATTTAATATCTGAGTTTTGTATTCTTTAACATTCTTACCTCTCATATGTCTATTCTGTTGGATGATCTTTTCAAAGCTATTGCTCCATCTTCAGCTTGTTCACAAAGGTGAAGGTGGGGCAATAGCTTTGAAACGATTGTCCAACAGAATAAACATATGAGGTAAGAATGTTAAACAATACAAACTCAAATATTGATGTAATTGGCGTTTGTTCATGTTAGAATCACTCTAAGAGCAAATGAAGTATAGATGGTTTCCCCTGAAAGCACTCCCATTAGGTAAATATTGTATTTTTCCACCTTATGCATTCCCATTAAGCAAAATAGCCCATTGTATTATGCTCCATATCTAGGGCTTGGAGAAGTTCTTTCTCTCTTTTCAATACAAACATTGCTCAGTGGCAAAGAGGGTAGAAGGTTCGAGCTTTCTTTCTTTGTCTCACACCTGGTACTGACACCGGGAATATTATTTTTGATGTTGGTAACACTGAATTCAGTCTGCAGTATTCATTCACAGACAGGTGATTCAAAGACAAAGTGGTGCTGCAAGTGTATTTTTTAAAATATGTTTTACCATTAGAACATTTTTTTAAGATATCTAAAGAGCGGATAACAGTAAATACAAACTGACCAATTTCATGAAAGAATTTGGTGTGGAAATATTCTCAAGTGACGGTTCTACTCTTTATAAAAACGCAAAACAAATTCTAAAAGCATCTCTGATATTTTCGCATGTTATTGATAACATATGTTTATATTCTTAATTTAAGACTGTAAAAAATTATGTTGTTGCCCATTCTTTGTATGTGCCTATTTTGAATTTTTTAGTGCCTATATTAATGATTTTTAGTGCTTTTTTGGCTGGCTATTTTGAATTTTCTAAGTGCCTATAACATGCGGACTCTAGTCATTACAATGATAAATTCATGGGAAAGAAAAATTCATGGTCCCATTTGTAACCAAGGGACATGGCGAATCAGAGCAAATGCAGAATAACAATTGTTGCATAAAGATTGTGCCACTCACTTACATACAAAATTGGGTAAAAGAAGAACTATAAAATAAAATTTTATCTTACCTATTAATTAACTCATGATGTGAATCTAAATCCAAAGGAGGAAATGCATCCTGCTGAGATTTGTTTATATTATTTCTCTCTTCCTTATATTTTCTACCACTAATAGTTCTATTACTATACATTGAGCCTTGTATAGGAAGATTCTGTTTATTATTTATAAGTGGCGGAAATTCTTCTTGATTAACATCAATACTGCGAGTCTGATTTGCACCATCACGACATCCTCCTTGCCGACTTCCTCTAGTAGATTGTGTGGTAGCTTGTGGTTTAGCATAGGAATCTTCATCTTCCCAATTTCTTGTATATTTATTAGGACCTCGTCTGAAATATGAATAATTTATTAATTGCATTAATTGTGAGATGTAAACAGTTGTGATTTGTTATGTAGCTATTATTCTACTTCTACGTCTTTTATAAAAATAATTGTAACATAAGGCTTATTTAATAGGAGCCTGAGTAGAATTTGGATCAGCCTGGACAAAAATAATGCACAAAATCTACAAATCTGCACTTTCCATGATCAAATCAGGGCTGCGCAGACATTACTCATAAGTAAATACATTAATTATTCAAGAGCTAAAAAATACATTTTAATATTTCTTCTTCTTCCTAAACTTAATTTGTAGGATTTTCATCCTGTTTATTTCCAAAATCACTCCTTGGAGGAAGACGTATTTGATGTGCATTCACTGTCTATCAATCTCTCGGCTGATCTTCTTCTTGATCTTCTCCGTCCATTGGTCTATCTTCTTTACTCATTTTGTAAGTCGGTTTTCTTCCATTCTTTCTATATGACTCTTCCAATATTTTCGTCTATCTATAATAAATTTGGTTATGTCTTGAATATGACATTTGTCCCTAATTTCTCTGTTGTGTATTTTCTCAAATAATGTTTTCCCCTGAATAGTTCTTAAGATTTTCATTTCACATGTGCTTATTATTTGTTTAGTTTTTGTTGCATCAGCCCTAGTTTCTGCTCCATATACGTTTAAAGTTGTGAATATTCTAACTCTCTATTAATTAAAAATACAATTAGCATAATTTTGCAATAAGATCAGGATAAAAAAACAGCAATTGTGTATGTATGTGTTCTAATTCACACTCATTATACTTTTCATTCTTTGTGTTTCATCCAGGGGAGATGGATGGAGTTAAAATTATATATTTTCTATTTATGTATCACTTCAGCAGACCATTTTACATACATGATGCATCTTGAATTGTGTACAGAGGGGATGTGGAATGAGTGCATGTTTTGTATACTATAAAGTATGTGACTCCTGACATAATGCACCAAAGATTAGACAGGCTTAATGTCCCCAACTGACGGATGAATCAACATCTACAGTTCCGCATGCCTTTTAGGTACCTCATAGTGTTACTTCCTACAAATTTTGAACATGAGTACCACATGTCTTCTCAACATATGTACTGCTGATGGATTTGCAATTTAATTTAAGAAACTGGTGCACAATAGAAATTAAATATTGTACATCACCACCCCTCCAGACACCAACATTTTAAATTGTTTCAATAGGTAAATTATTATATTATTTAAATAAATTATTTTTAAATATAATTTACCCATATCTTCTTCCTCGCCTTACAAGTGGAGGTTCTTCTTCATTACGAATGTCATATCCGTAAATAGCAATAATTTCTTCACGTGATTTTGGAGCTTGTTCATCTGGATTGTAACGGTCATGACTCCACCGGTTTTCATGTTCATGCCAAACTTTCTTTGCTTTAGCATCACCACCTCCTTGACATTCTTTTCTTGCACGATCCACTGCTTCTTTGTCATTTCTTTCACCTCCACTTCTATAAACAGAAAAAAAAACATAGCAAATTCCAGATTATTCAAGTATGCATTAGTTGGTTTGCAGATTTTTGTACCATGTGAAAGTGAAAAAGTAAAACCAATAAAATATGAAAGGCATTGCTGTGAACTTTGCTTAAAATAATCTCTTCACCTCTTCAAGTGTCTGTCTACCAGATATGCTATAAGCATAGCTGATTTAAAACATATTCAGGTATAAAGGAAGAACATGTTTTTACCATGCAATTATGTTATTTAACCCATTCACTTCAGGTTTAAATACTCAATGCAATTCCCCATAAATCAGATTTAAATCATTGTAAATTATATTGTCTATTTTCAGATATTCAAAATGAACAAAAGATAACAGTACTTGAAATCACAATAAGGGTGGAGGCCAAAACACATTCTTCTACTATTCATAAATGTTAACAAAAGATTACCCTGTCAAGGGGGCATGACATAGCATAGTGGATAAGGCACTGCGCTACAAGCCGGAAGGTCGAGGGTTCGAGTCCCTGTGTGGTCAGGATTTTTAAACTGACCCAAACTATCTGGCGGCACTATGGCCCTGGGGTCGATTCAGCCTCGAACTGAAATGAGTACCATACGCTTGTTCTAGTGGTAAAGGCGGCCGTCACGCAGGGTTGACATCAAGTGCCGATTGTCAAGAAAAAGTGGAAGCTTACCCTCAAGGTCCTCCTGAGGCATGTAGTGGGATCAACTTTATTTTATTTACTTACCCTGCCAATGGATGAACAAAATATATAACAGAGTTAAACGAGTGTACTCTATCTTGTCTGGGTTGAAGGCAATTTAACTGCCGGCGAATTTACCCTGTCTTCTGAAGCTAATGGGTTAAGTTAGGACTCCTTACCTACTTTGTAATAAATCTAAGAAATTATTCACATCAACAGCTGATTCTATAAACACTAAGAGAATTACTTAAGCTGAACAAGGTCTCATTTATTTCTTGCTTAAAGTATAGAAATACAATTAATTATGTGGATCAAACAAGTATCTCTTCATCTGGCGCAAATCATGAAAAAATACAGCATTGTGAAAGTTTGCATATTGTAAACTATTTATGGATTTAAGTAGAATTCAAGGAGCAGAGATGTGGTTTTTAAGAAACATGCTTTGGATTTTCATATTCTATTTCTTCTGGTTTTTCCAAGCATGCTTCTTGAAAACTAACTGGTAATGGACAAGTCTCCTCTCAAAGACAACCTAGCCCTAAAACATAAGTAATTCAAGAAGACAAAGTGGGAAAGACAAAGGCCTACAAGTAGGGATTATTAATGCAGTAACACTGAATAAAGAAAACACCTTGTTTCTTTACCTAATTTCAAAATTAGGTTGTGGATTATATATACAAATATGGGATTCCAATTCTCAGTTAAATAAATAGAGATTTACAAATTAAAAAAAAAGAAACTTACACTTCCTCAGTGGCAGTTCTATCATCATGTTCATAGAAAGTGCCTCTCTTAGGGATGTACTGTGGATTCCTACTGTCTTCATCATCATCTAACTTCTTTTCTTTTGGTGGAACACTTTCCTGTAAGATAAAATACACAAACTTTATTCATCTATTCACACATTCACGGATGAGTTTCAAACCTTCACTACAAAAGTTAACTTTACCAACTATTCACATAAATAACATTCTATGTAAATAATGTTACAATTCCTGACTAGGAAGTAGTCATCAATTAATAAATTGAGTTAGATTTAACAACTCACCTCATAATTGTATAATCACCTACAATTATGAGGCGAGTTAAGCCTAAATCAATTTAACGTATGATCAGAGTAATATCAAAATATTTTACCTCACAAATTTTGATTTGGTATCGTGAAGAACACAAAATATGTGATGTGAGATACTTAAATATTAATGTGACCTTATGTTAAATGAACGCTACCTCATAATTATGATTACTATATAATTAAAAGAAACCTCATAGTGTTATTTCCTACATATATTATACTACCTCATTATGTTTGTTTCCCAACGTTAATTTTAAACTACACTCTATTTCAAATGTCTACGCAGCAAGAGTATCGTGAAGTTGTCTAGCCTTGAGGCTGGTGTTGGACTCTCATTGGCTGTTTGGTGAGACAATGAGGATAAATAGCCAATCTGAATCCAACCCCAGACTCAAGGCTAGACAACTGTGTGAACTATTCCTGCGTAGACATTTGAAATAGTTTAGATCATTAATTTATTAATTATAATAAACCTCATAGTGTCACTTCCTTTAAATAATAATGTAGTCATTACTTAGATAATATTTTCCTCCTAAAATTAACTTCGTCAAAACTTAAGTAGAGTGTTGTTAATGATATATATGATTGATTGATTGATTGATTGATTGATTGATTGATTGATATGATATGATTTGATATGATTTGATATGATATATGATTGATATGATATATGATTTGGATATGATTTTATATGATTATCTGCTTTACGGTATTCTATCACTAACTTGCTAGAATAAGTGTCTCTAAAGAAAGTAACATTTCGATAAATTCATTGTTCAAACACTATCATATCTAAGGTGATGATGCTCATATGATGTACTGGATGTTAACTTTTGTAAGACATTACATTATAGTTCTGGAAGCACCCAGATAATTCTGAACCTGACAATGATAATGAGGTACTACTCCATCTTCCATCTGAAATCTCATTCAGTTGAGGATAGTAATTACGGAAGGAGAAGCTACGAAGAACTATGAAGCAGGGAGAAAATTGGGTCTCCGAAGTTAACATTCATAAGTGGCGATAAATCAGAACTGACGAGGATGGAAACACTGGAGATATGCATGAGCTTGTACAAACTGGCAGAATGACTGATGCATCATATAAAACCAGTGTCGACTGTTGTGTGTGTGTGTGTATATCACAAAAAGAGCAGGACTTGTGTTGTGGTGGCAAACTACACTTGCACATATCTTCCTGCAGAATATGCAGAGAAACTTATCTCATTTCAGCACCATGTAATTAATTTACAATAGCAACCTTAATTATTTGCTCGGCCGTGTGGGCAATGCAGATCAGACACCCATTTAGTTTGATATGCCATCTAATGTTACAGTCATCGATAAGGACATGAAAAGTATACCCATTAAGACAACTGAAAATGAAAATGTTATAATAGACAGCATTGGTGGTGGTGATGCTGAAGATAGTGATTAATACAGAATAGTATTGGTACGTAAAACAACAAAATTCTTATAAAAGCCTCTTGAAAATTGAGGATAATCTTAAATTTGAGATCTTCTTATATTCGAGTAATTATGGTACATATAGAGATTGCTCATAGGCCGTTATCTCAATTTTTGAAGCTTGTGCATTGAGTGGCAGGTGCAGCATTGTGCAAAACATGTATAGTGCAATTTGTACAACTTTTTTCTGTTAGATGTCTTATTTCATCATCTCGGAAATTCGTCCTTGATAATCTTATATAGCTTGTCTTACTCTCAATGTCTTTTAGGAAATGAAATGTTAATGGAAATTAGTCAAGTTGGAGTTTGACTAAAGATAGAAGTAAAATTATACTACTGAAACTGGTACAATGATGACATGCAAATTTATGAGGTGAGATGTTAAATCATTTTCTCCAACTCATTCATAAATTTCTTTGTGTGTTTGAGTAGGAGCATTATGACTCAATAGATTTTGAAAAAAATCATTAAGAGATGAATGCGATGGAATAAGTTTAGTTTTAAACTACCAAGAATTTTTCTAAGTTCTACAGAATCATAGTGCGCAAACATGAACGCTTCAACAAATTTCCGCTAGATGGCGGACATATGTGTGAAATAACAGCATGACCACCTTCACAATAAATTCCCAAACATATTTATAAGAAAAGGATGTACACCAACTCGCCCCTTCCTAACTCAACAAAATAAATTAAATGCTTCTTCCTTCCAAGTATTAGGCCAAGGCCTGTTACGATCCTATAGAAAATTTTCCCTCCAGCGTTTCATAGCATGGCCCAGTGATCTTCGTCCTCTTGGTATATAATTATAAACAGCTTTGGGGATCCGATTTGAACTCATTCTTTCAAAATGTGTTTCCAATTTAGTTGGTACTGTTAGATATATTCCAAAATTGGCATAGTCTTCAATTCTTTTAAGATATCGGTGTTCCTTTTGTGATCCCATCTGGTGTAACCCGCAGTTCTGCGCATGAATCTCATTTCAAAGGCCGTTATTCTGCTTTCATGTTGTTTTTCTAGTGACCATGCTTCACTACCATAGGTCAACACCGGTCTAGCCAAAGTGTTATATAAAACGTAATCTGGTGTTTTTTGTACAAGGGATGGTTTCATAACTTGATTAATAATTCCTAAACTTTAATTATAACTAGTAACTTTTTCAGGGATATCCTTTCAATCCCAGCACATTATTTAATGAAGAGTAAACTAATCTGATGTACATTAACTTGTTCTATCAGAACATAAGAAAATGGAGTAAACATACATTTCTTAAAATATATTTTAAAATTATAGTCATTCCAATTTGACACATAGCTCTGCCATCTATAGGATGTTTCTTTAAGCATTCATGAGTCATGTAAAAAATAAAAATATCCTAATTTAAATGAAACAAGCTAAAAATTATTTGTGTCGATGACATTGACTCAGTCGCAACGAATGTTTGTTGAATTTAATATAAAGGCTAACTTAATTAAATTACTCTAACCTATAAAATTTCATATTTATGAGTAAAATGAGTTAAAAATTTTTAATTCTGTAGAATTTAATATCTAGAAGCTAATCTAATGCAATTAACCATTACAACAACTCGCGCATGCACACTGTGATTCTGAAGAACTCAGAAGAATTCATGGTCGACAAATAGTGGACTTTTTCCTTTTATGTAATGGAATATCATAGGTAAAGGTATTCTAAACGTGAGCCAAATGCAACCATGTACGTACCTAGATAAATATCCGATAATTGTAACAAAAAGTTACAAGTATCATTGCAATATGTTTAAAATGTTAGTAATTATGGTAAAACGTCTGCCATTAGCGACAATTTCCATTAAATGCAGTGAGAAACTTTTCTAAGTCGCAGGAAGACACCACACGCATGAAACAACAAACGCAAAGCAGTTAACACTAATGAATCATGCGAAGCTGGCAACATATACACAATATTTAACAAACCTTAAAGCTAACCAAACACAATTTAAGTACTCTAACTTGTGAAAGACCAACCTAAAAGCTAACCTAACTCAATTTAAGCACTCTAACCTGTAAAAGAATGTGACGCCCAAAAGTAAATAGTAAGTTGTGAAATTCTGAAGTACATACTCTATGTTGACTGCACTGGAACATGTGTTGTTGTATAGACTATTCGTTAAAATCAATATTGCTGCCACATCTTTGTGTTATGCATGTAGTTAAACATCATAAAAAATATATTGAAATAATCGTTAGAAATAATTTAAATTGATTGTAAATGGTGGTAAACAATTTGAAAATAAAACCCTCTTGGTGCATGCAGATGTCTGCCTGGGACTTAGAAACATTTCTCGTGGCTGAAGTTTCCATTAAGTGCAGTGAGAAATTTTTTTTAAGTCCCAGGCACACATCACAGACATGCACTAACAGGGTTTTATTTTGAAATTATTTTCCACCATTTACAATAAATTTTATATTTTTTGTATATTTAATTTTTTCTATAATATTTAACTACATATGTAACATGAAGACATAGCAGCCATATTGATGTTAACAAATATTCTATACAACACATGTTCCAGTGCAGCCAACATAGACTATGTGTTTCAAAATTTCAGAACTTACTATTTATTTTTGGGCATTGAATTCTTTCACAGGTTAGAGTACTTAAAATTGCATTAGGTTAGTTAAATATTGTGTAAATGTTGATTGCATAGCATGATTACATAGTGTAAACCACTTTGAATTTGTTGGTGCATGCGTGTGGTGACTGCTTGGGACTTTGTATAAATTTCTCAGTGTGTTTAATGATTTAATGGAATCTTGAGTCAACGAAGTATTCTAAAGTTGAGCCAAATGTTTATTATACACTTGAAATTGTAGTAAATGTTTTTTTGAAAATAAAACCATAAGAATAAAATTAGACAGAACTTGTGTAAGGTATTTTAAGTATCATGTCACATGTTGGATACTTGAGCACAAAAGAACTGTTCAGCAACTTATTATGGTTAATAACAAATATGTAAAGTGATAAATGAGGTACCAGTAGCCATTTTGAAAATATGCAATGAAGACTCTTATTCACAGAAATGAACTACATATTTCAGACTAAATCAGGGACTTCTACTGTAACTTATTAATTACCTGTCCATCACCTTCTCCTCTCTCATATTCTAATATAACACTATCGTCGTCATCTTCATCAACAGCCGTAGAATCATCAGTTTCCGAATCTCCCACAGTATCATATTCTGATCCCCTAGTACCTTCGGTGCTAGCATTTGGGTCTCCATCCTAAATAAAAATTAATATATATATAATATACTTCTAATAACTTACAATAGGTCTACAATTAATGGTTGCAAATTAATAACAAATGACCAAGTATTTAATATAAAGTTTCGATCTTCTTTAATTTAAGTTTAAGATACATTAATGGTATCGGATCAACATAAGGCACGCTATATACTATGAAATACATTCACACACACCCATATATAGGCAAATTTAATTAAATAGTTTTTTTTTTACTTACTTCCTCTGATGCTTTAATTATTTCATTATCTTCGTATGAATCTTCAGATAATATTTCAAATTCTCCTGAATCTCTTGATTTTCGCCCTGTATCGGACATTTTGATCTTATTTATGCACACATCAAGCATGATCAAAGAATAAACTGCATACGCTTTCAGAATTATTCTTCTGAATTTTTTCAGTATACAAATATTTAGTAACTAATTTCAATTACTGAAACTTACAAAAAACAAATTAGTCCTGTGAAATATTAATATGTTTCACAAATATACTAAACACTCTTTACACGAGCTCACGAACTTCTCAAGAGCAAAGAGCACAGAGCTCTGTGGCAAGGAGCAGGGATCTATGGCAAAGAGAACGAAGCTAAAGCACGAGGTAAATTTGAAAAATTACTTCTTTGATGCGACACCAGGTGGCAATAATAATAAATGACACTTTAATTTAGGCAATGAGTATACGTTTTATAAGAGACTCACGAGATGTCGGAAATTATCTATTCCAACCAGCAATTACTCTCTACATGAGATTAATATCGATTAACTCATGTTCTACAGTCTATCGATAGTGGTTATCAACGTAATCGTAAGAAAAAAACGCGTAAATATTTTCGGCATCTGCTACAAAATAATTGTGTTTAATGAATATTTCTTGTTTGTAATTTAAATCTGTGGAGTGTGTGAGTGATGTTTTCCATGCAACTGTTTCTGTTAATTCTACCTACGGAATTTTGTGTACAGTTTGCATTTAGAATATCTTTAGAGAGCCGGTATGTTGAATTTATTCTATATCCTTGCAGTTTCCTGTAATTGCTAAACTATTTAATCTGGGCGATGTGCTTTTGGAATATATAGCCTATTTTGAGAAGTTCATAGTTAAAATGAACTGTGCTCTCATAATTATGAAAAACAATAAAATCCACTGTATTTGTTATAAAAAATAACATTTTAAATCGTTTTGTAAAAAAATTGGTCTAGTTTTTAGTTAAATTATGATTTATAAATAATATTAGTTGTGACATTTTATTTTCTTGTAGTTTATACTTCTAATAAGTCCTCCACTGAGGTCTCGGGGTAGCGTGCTGCCTTGTCACGCAGCGGGCCCGGGTTCGACTACCGGTTGGGACAGTTTTTCTGGGTGAGGTTTTTATCGAGGTTTTTCCTCACCTGCAAGACAAATGTCAGGAAAACTTTAAAGCTCAAACGATCCGCGAAATCACATGGCCATCGCATTCGACATCATTCATATTCATCTTAGGTTAAGCTTAGAATTAGGGACTCTCCTGGAGCACCATTATCATCATCACCCATCATATCATCGGGGCAACGTAACCCCGCCTTCCAGGCGCCCCAACCTCAGAAGTGGGTTACAAGTACATGCCAGGAGAGAAACCAGGAATGTCGAAAGACAACCTGGGGCATTTGAAAAAAATACTTCTAATAATCACGTTTGAACACCCTTGAGATTAAATTGATTTCAGTTACAAAAAATGAACCTTATATAACACAGTCGTCCTTAACTATAATATTTTATTCTATAATTTTTGTTATATTATTAAAATTGAAAACTTTCCGAAGACATGCTTCATCTTCAGGAATTTTCTTGATACTGAATTTATATACAAATTATACAGCATGTAATAAGTTCATGGATAGATCCAATATTCCGGCGTACAGACAGTATATGGTATACGTCCTCAGAAGAAATGTTTTGTGTTCAATTTAGTCAAGTTTTATTATGTACTATTTTATAAATTGTGATTTAGGATTTTTTTTTTAAGTTTCGAAGTTTGAACATTTTTCGTAAGACTTTTTAAATATTCAATGGTTCGAAGTACTTTTATAAATGTCATGTGAATTTCAAATTACTTAAAACACATATGCAACGTACGTTTGAATCGCTCAATATTAAAAGACACCACACTAATTTTTTCCCCTTTTGTTATATTGTTTTAAAATGTAATTGTGGTAGTTATATATTTGTTATTCGTCGGAAATAGTATAATTCTAACTGCAACTTCGTTTAATTCTATATAGTAAGCGACCCAAATAAGTGTGGAGATGGAGAAATAAATGTAAAATTTGGTTTTCTGGAGATGTGGCCTTTTCATATTAGGCAATTTATTTGCAATATTTGTACATAAGTACTCTATCTTTGAGAAACCGAGGCTAACAATTATAGAAGTTAATTTATATTTAAATGTTTTTAATTTCTGGTAATACTTTTCAGGCCAATTGATGTTCATATTTCATAACAAAGGGTCACATACTTCCCAATATAATTATTTAGAAGAGTAAATTCGATAGTAAGAATAATTTTGATTCGATACGAAGTTTATCAAACTATTTCGCCTACGAGGATAATCCTGAGCTAAGATTAAGCTCCTTGCAATTGATATTCCAGTATAATGAATGTGCATTGTATTTAATAGCACTTCTACTTTTCATCCAAATAAATGAACGTTCTCGAATAATCTTCCCCTGAAAAGTTCCATCCATCTTTGCTACCGGGGTCGGAAGCACAGTCTTGATCTATAGTCAGAAACAATACCTTTATTGAGTTATTTCATTTTTATTTTACTGTAAGAAAAAATAGCTTCTTTTTAATGAATTTTGAAATAAGATCAAAATAATAATAATAATAATAATAAAATAATAATTTATGGAGAAAAAGCAGTTTAATAGTCCTTTAGTTTAACTGTGAGCATGCGCCAGAGCTTATAGAGCCAGCGATAATCCACCCTCTAACCACATATCGATTATCATCCTTGAATTCTTCAGCACCGGAGCGATGATAGACAGGAACTGGACAGAAGCAAACTTCCAGATACGACACGTCATCACAAGATTAAGCGTGCATTGGATTCCACTACCTAATGTGTAGAGATAAAACATTCCATGGCCCAAAGACGTTATGCATATGTGAAGTGTGTGAACAGAAATGCGAAAAATATCACATCCAAACATGTAAACAAAAACAATTAGTGAGTACGCAAGACAAAACTAAAGGGTTAGTGATTGTTAAAGTGCCGTGTTATCACCTTTGCACATATGTGCGCAATCAATTTATATATAATCATCCTTGCCTAGTGGGTTATTGCTGCTCGCCACATATCGATTATTATCGATATCGTACTAAAGTATATTCAGCTTACCCTAGATCAGAGATAACCCACCAAAGAGATTGCCTTCTATTTCTAATATAACACGTCATGGGTCCATGGATATCTATGGACGCTCGTCGTGTTGAATTAGAAATAGAAGGGAAAAGTAAAGAACAGGTCATGAAATTAAAATATTTATGAATATAAATTAATAGCAGCAACATAATAACTGATGGAATCCTCCATCAAGCAAATAATGCCAACAAAATATCATGATGTTTAAACACTACTGTTTGGAAAAATAAAAATCTAAGAATAGATACAAAAGTTAGAATTTACAAATCTATCATAAGATCAATTGTAACACATCGTTGTGAATGCCGAACAGAAACTCAAAAAAAAAAAAAAAAAAAAAAAAAAAAAAACAAATCAATGAAACCGAAATTAAAGTTTTAAGGAAAATCGCTGAGAGAGCAAATTCGCAGCTCTGTTATTAGAGAAGAAAGTGAAATTGAACCAATAAACTTCTGGATAAATAATAGTAGCCTAAATTGGAACGATCACATAGATAGAATGGAGAACAGTAGATTAGTGAAAAAAGTATGTGACTGGACACCTCAGCTGAAAAGGCCTTTTGGAAGAACACAACTACAAAGGAAGGACGTAACCATACCCCAGACCTGTAGTGAATGAACACGCAACGTGCTCTGTGTACGCAGCAAGCTACCAGCCACCCCAGGCCAACGCAAAGGGAAGAAAGTGACGCCAGGCCTAGTTTTTTCCTGCCAACGCTTGGGGCGCTGCAGTCGCTATGTTGAACAGCCAATTCGTCTGCAGTGAGAGTGTAGCCAATAGACTTCCTGAATTAAATACTTTTTTTTATTATTTGAAATGAGCTGACCTACTCTTAATTTAAGTAGAAACATTATCATGGTAAAATGTTGTTTAAACTATTCCATATAATATTAGCTTTGAATAATGTTTATACCTATTTTTTTATTTATATAATAATAAACTGTATATTTTATTCTATTATGTTGGCTGTGTATTTTAAAATGTAGGAGCATTGTGCATCAATTTTTGTTTGTTTAATTAGAAGGAATCAATTTTCTATTAAAATAATATTTTCTAGTAAGTATTATTAATGTGGCACGCCGTAGCGTAGTGGTTAAGGCACTGCGTTACAAGCCGGAAGGTCGAAGGTTCGAGTCCCGGTGGGATCAGGATTTTTAAACTAACCTACACCTTCTGGTGGCACTATGGCCTTGGGGTCGACTCAGCCTCTAACGGAAATGAGTACCAGACGCTTGTTCTGGGGGTAAAGGCGGCCGTCACATAGGGCTGACAACCCGGCTGACATCAAGTGCCGATTGTCCAGAAAAATGGGAGCCTTAACCTCCTACTACCCCAAGGGCCCCCTGAGGCTTGTAGTGGGATCACTTTACTTACTTTACTAAGTATTATTAATACGTTACTCCATCAAAATAAATATTAAAATATATGAATTAGCTTATGTTTCCATTAGGTCACGGAATTTTTTTAATTCTTCAAATTACTTTTACGGAATTATTTTTACTTGCATTTCCTACTTTTATAAAAAATGTTCTAATGCTTGTTAAAATTCAGACCATCGTAAATTGAAAAGATTCTGTGGACTACTGGTATAAGGCTGAGAAATCTGACACTACTATGACAGAGAACTTTCTTGTATTCTACACTGGCAAATTCACAGAAGTCCTTATACTGAGCTACCGTCACAGTGTAGATATAGAAGATTTTGTAGATATTCACAACAATAACTTCAATATCGATGGGCAATTGATCTGCAGCATTCTGGACACAATTATGAGCAATGTGTGCACCATAACCAATACCTAGCACTTTGCTTCCTAGTACATTCTGCAGTTTATTGAAAACATTTGTTTTTAATAAACATTTGGTAATTTTAATATTATTAATATATTTTTTAACATCGACTTGGGGATTTATTGCAAATATTGGTAATTTAAATTTCATAGCGACGGATAGTAATCGAGGATGATAATCGATATAAGCTTCGATTGTGGCTTATTGCTGGCTCTATAAATTCTGGCGTCTACGCACTATTGTTTTGTAGGACTTTATAAATATTTCACGCTAGTTTAAGTGCTGTTAACCGGTGTATTAAATTCCTGATTTATTATCAAATGTCTATGAAAATGGAACATTGACATAACCTCATAACAAGAACTGTAAAGAGATGGTCTTTAAAGAGTGTGATCCTAAACAATTATATATGTATTATGTACATGTATACCCTTACATATTTTTAAGTACTCTTTCACAAGCAATCAAAACTTAATTGAAATGACAATTCTTGAAAAGACTTGACTTAAAAGAACAGAACACTAATACCATAAATAACCAAATGATAATGATTACACTAAGTCTTTATTATCACCATTCTGTGTTTAACTTTCTTTTTTAAATTTGAAGAGAAACATTTTCGCCCAGACTGAGTTTTTAAGTTTAAGATTTCAATATAGGGATGTTTCTCCTCTGGATGGCAATAATTATGCTGTGTATGGTGGCAGCATTAGATCATTCTGAATTATATCAAATTTTATCAGTCAGCACATGTGTATGGTTCTACTTGGACTTAGAATTTTTTTGGCTCAACTTTAGATTACCTTGCCCTTCATTTTCCATAGTATATTCTTGTGATACTGTTGCTCTACGTACTTCTTCTGCCTTTACTAACATTTAATTATATTTTAAACATTTGCAACAATACTTATAACATTTTTTACAATAAAGTATTAAATATTTATCTATGTATGCAATAATTTCTTCAAACGTATGTAGATTTGTTGTGTATATGCATGAACACTTTAATGAACTTCCACTAAACGGTGGAGATATGTCAAATTGGAGTAGCAACATTCAAAAATATATTAAAAAAAACGATGTTCACACTCTTAATTTTGTTAGATTCTGATGGGAAAATTTAGTAAACGTCCATATGTAATAAATGTTTGGGAATTTATTGTAAACGTTGGTCATATCGATTTCGCATTATGTGATTCCATCTAGCAATTCAACTCCATAAATTTTTATGAATTTTTGCACATGTGCACTATTTATCAGTAGGACTTGGAAAAATTATTAGGAAAGGTAAACTGAATTTTTTTCATTTTTTTGTCCCATAATGGAAACTTAATCCCTAAATTTCTTTTATTTTAAGACTTACGCGTGTTTTGATTAATGCTACCTCGGTTTCATAACTTAACCTACACTAGAAATTTAATCTAATAACATACACCAAACAAAAGAATAAAAATATGTTAGGGTGATTTAGTTTAGTAAACTTTTATCAGGTTATATCAGTTTAAGGTTAAACTTCCAAGTTAGTAAAATGAAGGTTGAAGCATTAGATCCACTCTTAATACCTCAAATTTACTTACCTAAATTTTTATAAAAATGTAGCCTTCCCAATCACTGTCATAAGAAATTACGCCCATAGGATTCGTTCTTGACAGCCTCATTTATTCTGTGAAATAAATATTGATGAATAAGTACATATATTACAGGTTATGAAATAAAAATTAATGTGAAGTATAAACAAGTTTTTTTTAAAGGATATTACAATTCAAACGTAAGCATTATAATGTCATGATGCAAACAAAATATACGTCATGCCAATTTTCATATTTCACAGTTAGGCCTATTATTTGAAAACACGATTTTGAAAAGTACAGTACTTTTTAAGAAAAAATGCCATATGTAATCATTCACTTACCTTCCATTAGCTGTATTTTTCAGCTTCACTTTCTCCTTCAGATTGTAGAAAATTAATTAATTTTACAATTAACTTCGATGCATTAATAATATTATATTATATTCAACCTCAAACTTCTCTTCGTACAGCATATAATAATTATTCTACTACTGTTTTATTCAAATTTAATTCGATTTTACAACTCGATTTATTCATATGCCATATGTATAGAATCGATAAAATAGCGACGGTGGCGCTGTCTTAAGATGACCACAGTACATGAAAAAAAAAAAAAAAATTGCGTCCAAATCTCCCTACAATGATTCATAGCCCTTACAGGAGGCTGTGAACCACCGTGACAGATAAGGATTGAGAATGCAGTGAAACATTGTAACAATTTTGTAAGGTAATTAGATAATATTTTTTATTTTATTTTATTGATGTTCCTTATAAACAATTAGGTAAGACTGTAAGTTGATTTTATATAATATTAAGCAGTGGATAACTTAAGATTTATTTAGACTCTGCATAAAATTACAAATCATGTAAGAACATTATAATAGAAGTAACTTTGTAGCAATCTCCTTCATTACAGCACAACAAATTACAATTTAACTAGCACAAAGCGGATAAATAACTTGGCCTACCAGCCAGCTGCTGGCCACACATTTACATATGTTAATCACAGATGTGGAAAACATCATCTAGCCGGTATAGTGGTGACATCTGATCAGAATGTAACTTCAGCCTAAATAAACACTGTGAAATGGTAAAAAGCAATTCTGTACACACCAGTGTATGAGAAACAGTTTTCATATTAAGAAAATTCTGCATATCGGTACATTTATTTTAGCTCTGAAGGTCATTGCTTCCGGCACATGTAATATGTTATGTTGCGCAGTGATAACAACGTTTGAATTTCTCAGGCAAGGCGAGAATGGTGGTCTATCAGTAGTCGGATTAGATTTGCTAGTCCCCAACTCGCGAGTCGAAAGACCCGCGCAAACCATCGAAATTACAGGTCTGTCACTCCACATAATTTTATCAACATCTCCCTCCCCTTTCGGGAAAACCCCATGGCCAGAGGCTTCTATGGTTCGAAATGTCTCGAACCCTAAACCTAGAAATTTCTTCGCCGCTTATAGGCCTACAGGGAGTAACAGGACCTCTCTGACAAAATTATAGGGATGATAGGTCATGCAGAGAGGATCATTTTTTTGTGAAGAATCATATAGTCGCAAACACGTCATTTATGAGTTATGTGCAGATGAAGTTGTTGACCCGTAAGGATTGGAATTGAATACGAACAATTGTACACATATAATTTTATTGAAAAAGGCATGTTTTTACAATAAGTGTTCAAACAGTCGGCCCTCTGCCTCATTGCATGTTTGATATCGTCGCAGCAACGATCGGCCAGCACAGCCGAGCATGGCAGGATTATTTTTGATGCCGTCAAATGCAGCATTTAGTCCATCAATCAGTTGAGCTCTGATGGCCACTGGAGTTACGTACATTATACGTGTTAAATTTCAAATCGTAATCTGTGGTTCGAGCCCCGACACATTTCAGTAGCGTCGATCATGGGGACCAGTGAATTGGACGAGGAGGAATTGTGTGGCCACCGCTTTCGTCTGATTTAACGCCCCTTGATTTTTGATGTGGGGAATGTTAAGAGTATGGTGTACGTTACTCTAGTGGCCACCAGAGCTCAACTGATTAACAGACTAAATGCTGCATTTGACGACGTCAAAAAATCCTGCCATGCTCGGTCGTGCTGGCCGATTGTTTCTGCGACGATATCAAATATGCAATGAGGCACAGGGTCGACTGTTTGAACACTTGTTGTAAAAACATGCTTTCTTCAATAAAATTTATGTGTACAATTATATGTATTCAATTTTGATCCTTACGGGTGAACACTTTCATCTGCACATAACTCATATGTCAGGTGTTTGCAACTATATGTTCCTTCACAATAATGATCCTCTCTGCATGGTTTATCATCTCTATTATTTTGTCGGTTCCGTTACAGAACAGAAATACGAGGCAAAGGGAGGAGGCCAGTTAGTTGTATTTTTTTGCTGCAATAGAGAGCTTGAGAAGAGCGAGTGTACTCATCGGAAATTGTGAATTAACTGTGAGATAGACGTTAAATTAATATTAATTCTTAGTGCATATTGCGAGTGTAAAAGAAAACAAAGTGGTTGTGAAAGTATTACACGGAATCGGTGTAGATTATTTACGCCAAAATTAAATAACACGATCCAGGCTTCATCCATGACATCTGGTTGTAAGAAGCGAGATTCCGTACCTAAGGCAGCCGGCAACGTCGGAAAAGTCGGGAAGTAGAGTGAATCAGAGGGAGTGCCTGCTATTAACGCAAAAGAGAAACTTGACATCAGTAAATTAAAAAAAAATGAATGTAGACATACGGAATTTACTTGAAGAAATTTTGCAACAGATTAAAAGCAGAAAGAAGATTGAAATGAAACATATAAAACGCGAATTATTAACACAGCTTGAAGCATATAACAGAAAATGCAACTAACTGGCCTCTTGCCTTCGCCTCTTTATATATAGGCGGCGAGAAAGTTTCTAGGCTTAGAACCATAGGCGCCTATGGCCACGGATCTTTCCCTACAGGGGAAGGAGGTGTTGGTAGAATCATCTGGACTAACAGCCCAGAAATATCGTTAGCTTGCGCGGGTCTTTCGACTCGCGAGTCGGCAACTCGCAAATCCATTCCGACCAATGCATGACCATTCTTGCCTTGCCCGCGAAATTTAAACGTTGTTGCTACGACGCGCCACAATATATACTCATATTGTTGTGTTGTGTGGACTCAAGTGCAGTATTAATAGTGTGTCCTTCATTGTTTTAAGCTATTAAGACACTGTTTGTGATTAAGGGATGAATATAAATATAAATAAGACGAAGGCCATGATTATAGAAAGGAAACCAAGGAAGATAAACATGAGGAAAAAAGATGAAGCCATTGAGCAAGTGGAGAGCTTCAAATACTTGGGTTGTACTATCAGTAGTAACATGAACTCGGTCAAGAAGTAAAGCAAGAGGATAGCAATGTCAAAAGAAGCTTTTAACAAGAGGAGAAGCATTTTCTGCGGACCTTAGGCAAAAGATTTACGGAAGTGCTTTGTGTGGTAGCATTTTATGGGGCAGAGACTTGGACATTACGATGGAATCAGGAAAAACAACTGGAAGCTTTTGAGATGTGGAAATAGAGAAGAATGAAACATATAAAATGGACAGACAAAATGAAAAATAAAGATGTGATAGGTATAGTGGATGAAGGATGAACAATGCTGGTACTCATAAAGAAGAGAAAAAGAAACTGAATTGGCCACTGGCTAGGAAGAAACTGCCTGCTAACGGATGCCCTACAAGGAATGGTTAACTGAAAAAAAAAGTTAGAGGTAAGAAAAGACATCAGATGATAGACAATATTAAAATAAATGGTTTGTATGCATATACAAACAGGAAAGCTGAGTTAAGGAATGAGTGGAGAATGCTGAGTTAGCAGTGAAAGACCTGTTCGTAGGCAGAACACTATTAATGAATATAGTGTAGAAGATTATATAAAAATTCTGAGGAAAAATCCAAAATAGATCCTATCCCAATCCCAATGCATTATTGGCATCTTGCAAAAAAAAAAAAGAACAAAGGAAACCAGTCAATCAATGACACCATGTCGTTTCAGAATAAAAGCTTGATAAGATGGGTGCTAGACTTGAGCATACAATACGATCAGCCTTAAATTTACAATTTGTCAACAATTGCAATTTAGATATATTCCAACTTAAATCCTACCCCCCTTAAAAATAAAACTTTACAAGAATAATGAAAACATCTGGAGCTGCAACAAAGTTTATAACTATATGAACTACTCTACCTACCAAAATCTAATAGGTGTTTGTGGACACAACTGGAGTATCTGTGTCCTGTACTAAGAAAGTGACAAACATATTAGTATTAAAACTTAAAAATTCCATTGTTTCTAAATCGACTGCAGAAATCATATGTGATAGTAGAAATATATGTGGCTGCAATATTTTCAACATTTGTTATAAGCAAGAGCACTAATAACATCACCACAGCTGCTTAGCTAGGGGTTGAGCCGTAAAGCTGGTGCTATTTCTGTTGGAAAGGAGAATATGTCCATGTGTAATGTGTAATCTGTTTTTCTGTAAACAGTCTTGTTATTCTAGTTAACATAAATTATGTAGAGAGTTATCAGCAAACTCACTCTATTTTAATTATGATGATTGAATTTTCAGACCTGATAACAATGACTTGCCAGTTTTTTATTAAACATGAAGACCATATAGCTCTCAATGAAACTAACCCACAAGTAAGTTATTTTGAAACTTTATCTTACATTTTCTGTCATCTTCAGACATATAGTGGTGAGATACAATGATTTTAATTTTACAGGAAATGACAGTGGAAATAAAATCCGAAGCAGAAGAAGAAATTTCCAATAATTGGGTTAAACTTGAGTCATTTCCTCCTGATAATCCAGTTTCCTCTGATGAAACAAAACAGGAGGTAATATTTTTTGTTGTTATTTTTTTAATTTTAATTGTAAAGCTCGAAGGTGCATAGACCTAGGATATTGTGGGCTGAGCAGATGGCTGCTGGCTTAACATATGTGAGTCAAAGATATGAATCATCACACAGTCACAATTTATAGCTTTGACCTCTAGTCTGCAGTTTGGTCAAGACTCATTATAGTTGTTTTTCCTCTACCTGGAGCCACAATTTATTGTAGATAAGCATATTTATTTCAAATACTGTCTAGTATTATGGATACCACAGGACAAAGAAGAAACAAAAGTCATATATACTGCATGAGAGTACAACTAGAGAACAGAAAATAAAATAAACATCAAATGTCATTAATGTAATGAGGTGTGTTAATAGTATTTTGTCCAAAACAGTAGAGTAATTTAACACCTGTGTTGTGATTGCAAACAAATTAGCAGCATTAGATAGATCATCAGTTGATTAATGTCTTTGACATCGTCCAGTTCATAATAGCCAATTTTGTCGGTCCATCCAATCTCCTGGTGGTAGATGTTTCTCCTTCATGTATAAATGTATTCCCTGACTCCAGGAGGTTTCAGGTCTTCCTCTGCCTTGTCTTCCCTCAGGTTTCCATTCCTATTCCGGCCTATTCCATTCACAGGACATGTCCATACTATCTTAATTGCTGAGTTTTAATATAATCTAAAATAGTGTCTTCATTCTTCATTTTCTGCCATAAGGAAGTTATAAAACTGAGTTTCTATTTTTTTCTCTTTTTAAAATTCTGTCAGAATCATTTCCAACAGGGAAGGCATGAGTATGAATATGTATTATCATATCAATGAAGGAATCATCAAGCTTTCTGAAGATTTTGTTTTTAAAGGATATGTTAGTTCTTCTATCCTTACTCAAAATATATTTTGATGCTAAGGTAAACTTATATATACTCGGTTAGCATTAGTCTATGAAAATACAATATTAATTTATTTAATTCTCATTAGAAGAAATGCTAATTGATATATTTAGCATTTACTATGATTGGAAATTTTTTAAATTCAGTTTTTTAATCCTCTTATAAACAGAAAGTGCAACACAGGTCTGCAAATTTTTTTGTTTTCCTCCAGCAGAGGGTTTAATTGGTCTCTGAACCTACTTTTGGTGTGCTCAGTTCAAATATGTTAACTATTTTTTTTGTTTTACATAAGATTTTTTTTTGCCATGTTGAAATTAAATATTTATTACTTTTTACATTGTATGTAATAGTCATAATCCTTTAATTTGCTATAAAAACTACAGATGCTTGATACATTATCAATTGTGCAGTCAAAACAATTTAATATAAATACAGAATACTAATATATGAAAGTTAGGAGCAACAATTTTTTAACAATCATAATATTCATTTTAGACAAACCAAGAACACCATGTTAATCTACAGACCTTTGTGTCACTTTTCACATAGTCTCCATTTCTTTGCACACATTTTATCCAGCGTTCTATAAGCTTGAAAATTCCCTTATGACAGAATTCCGTTCCAGCTGCCTGAAGACACTGACGCACTGCTTTCCGAATATCCTCCAGCGTCTCGTTGCGTTGGCCTCTTAGCTGTTCCTTCACAGAACGGAAAAGTTGGTAGTCGGAGGCTGCCAAATCGGGACTGTAGGGAGGGTGTGGAAGAGTTTCCCACCCAAATGTCCTGATCTTCTCCACAGTGGCACGAGCAGTCTGAGGACGCGCGTTATTGTGTTGCAGAATGACATAACTTCCAGGGCATTTGTCGTGTAATGCACGACGGAGCTTCACAAGTGTCTGGATATAGCGGACAGCATTTATGGTTTATCCAGTTTCAAGAAACTCAACCAGAATGCAACCTTACGCATCCCAGAAGACGCTGCCCATAACTTTCCAAACAGATTGCACTGCCTTCGCTTTTTTCTTTGATGGCGAATTCAAGTGGTGCCGTTCAATACTCTGGCGTTTTGTTTCAGGCTCGTAGCGATGAAACCATATTTCGTCACCTGTCACAATATTTGTCAAAAAATCATCACCTCATTTCGAAATCCCTGAATAAGGTTTTGGGTGATGGTTCCTCTCTGAAGTTTGTAGTCATCAGTCAATAAACGTTGAACCCAACGGGCACTAACTTTTCGGGAACCTAAGCCGTGAGTAATTTGTTGCACTGCACTGTGTCCTACTGCAAGTTTTGTAGCGATTTCGTTCACTGTGATACGCCTATCGTCTCTAATGAGCGCATCAACTCATTCCTTGTTGCGATCCGTGGAGCAGAGCGTGGGTGAGCGCTACGGGGCTCATCTTTGATACTCGTGTTCCGACCTTTAAAATGTCTCACCCATCTCCTAACACTGCTGGCACCCATGCAGGCATCTCCGTTTGCACATTGAAGTCTTGGGTGAAAGTCAACAGCTGATTGTTCCTCTTTAACAAGGAATTCAATGATAGAACGCTGTCCAAACGAAACACTGATGTCCGCTATTTTGGAAACACTGCATGTGGTCATGTAATAGAAGCTATGACGCCACGACATGACAATGTTGTGGT
The DNA here is from genome assembly GCA_030220185.1 of Diploptera punctata. NCBI lineage: Eukaryota > Metazoa > Arthropoda > Insecta > Blattodea > Blaberidae > Diploptera > Diploptera punctata. The sequence goes on from JASPKZ010007847.1 coordinate 73,604, forward strand.
ATAATGTCTGTAGATTACGATCCTGCAGTCGCTCTTGTTACGTTGTTGAAATTTGAATTTTAACAATGGGTTGCTCACGACTTTCAGTATGCCTCTCGTAGCTTAAGATCTCTTTTTTCTCCTCCGCTTAGCATGAAATGGATGGTGAGTTGATGATATGTGAGCTCTTTCTGAAGATTTTCTCTTACCAAACACCAACGATAATAGGCAAACTTGAAGCATCCCGTCGACCTTGGTACATCGTTTCCATCTCTTTCATGTCTTGATGGAAACACTTGCCATGTTCTTCACTTATTGCTACTAAATTCTCTGGGAAATGTTGGAAAATGAGAGTGGAGCAAGTGTAACTTGACGATCATATTACATCTCAGTGCCCTGAACTTCTTGAGCATGTTTTTATAATTTTCTCATATTGATCATCTTTAATATTATCCAAAAACTTCTCGATGACGTCCTTGTATGACTCCCACACCTGTAGTTCCATGATAGACATACAGTTTTTAAAAGTAACATCCCTAATAAATTTGTGAATTTGCGGCATTCAAAAAAAAATTCCTTCGCTTTTACCTCTAACAGTAATTTTTTTTAGCAATCTATGGGTAATAACGGACATTTTTGTCCAAAAGATTAACAAATTGCTTCATCAATCCTAATTTTATGTGCAAAGGAGGTAGCAATATATATATATATATATATATTAGAATAAGCAAATTGATTAGTCCCTATTAGGTTCGTCTTCCGGGCATATAGGCCGTGGTCCAGTCGTTCTTCTACTCGACGTTTCGTCTACTGCTGCTGTAGACATGAGATGTCTATATGCCCGGAAGACGAACCTAATAGGGATCAAGACGCCGGCCGTGAAAGCCTACAGTTATACAAATTGATTAGTTATTATATTTTTGTCCCTGGCACCAGTTGTTTTCTTTTCGGTCAATTAGTAACTTTCCAATATCTTTCTCTTGCTCTAGAGTCCCATTCAGATGAAAAATACTCAAATTTCGTGTACCTTCCTTGTTACCCCAATAAAATACCCCACAATTTGATGGTCACAGTACAAGTTCCAGTGGAGTACATTATATATATATATATATATATATATATATATATATATATATATATTTTAATAGTATACATGTTTATTATATATGTTTGTTTGATGTACATTGACTGAAGTACTGGAACTAAAGTTAATTTATTCTCATTATGCAGAAGAACGCCCTTTAGACTTTATTTTGCTAAAATCGATAAATATAGAACAATCTGTCGGTTCATAAACACCAGTGTCAGTGTACTCGGCATGTAGACGAGCACGTGATGCTATACAGAAGAATTAACAGGTGACCATTCAAACCAGGGTATAATAACAGTACACTACTTCCTCATCATGGTCATCCGGTATCATGGCAGCTGCCGCCGTCTTCCGAAAACCAAATGACATTCTTCTCTGTCCATCCATTGATCTTCCTCCAATCCTCTGATATTCATAACCGCTTGTACCATTTCTGTCCAAGTTTTCTTCGTTCTACCTCTCTTCCTCATTTCCATTGGGATTCATTCCATAACAATTTTAGGCAATCCTTGCTCTGGCCTTCTTTTGACATGGCCATACCACTGTAATATTTTCTTTTCTATAATGTTCCCGATGTCCGGCTCATCTTGTACATCCATAATTTCCCTTATTTCTTTATTTTGCATTCTACCGATCCTAGATTTTCCATTACAAAATGCTTTTTAAGTTCTTCTTCATGATGTTTATATCAATAAAAAGGTGTACAAGTAGTTAAAAAGATTGTAATCTTTCAATCTCGAACCTAAAAGTTCACATTTTTCTTTTGTAAAACCCAAATCGCAAGTCAAATCATTTAATTTTAATTCATTGATTAGGACCCAGATTGTTGTTTTTGATTCTAAGGAGAAACTAATATCATCTTCTGTGCTGGAGGTGGATGGAGTGCTGGTACTACTCTCTTGTAAAGTTTGGTGGTTGTATTGGAATTGTAATATCTGGCCCATGTGTTAGCGGCTTATTGCTTCCGCAGGTTTTCTTCAGAAATTGTGTAATTTAACCAGGAGAGCGTGATCAACCCTCAGTTAAAAACAGTGAGAAACTAGTATGTGTGATTATCTTACATAATTGTACTGTATTTTAGGTTTTTACATATTGTAATTCAGCACATATATACCGCATACAAGTGGTGGACCGCACGCTCTCATTTTTAATATTAAAAATATAATTGTTCAAAATCTGTACTAATTATGCAAAAACTGGTAACAGTTCCGTTATCACGGTATTTGACTTATTTGCATTAAAATATTTCATGCTGCAAACTCTTCGCAAATCTGTGTAATTTTAAAATTGTTAGTAAGATTCTTTTTTGTGTATTTTATTTACGAGGATATATACTATTATTGTTTTATTTTTATTTCAGGATTGTTTCTGTTATTTACATAGGTATCCTCAACCAAAATATACAATTTTTTCTTCCACACATCCCAGTTTGCGTGTCTGCTTCTGTCATATTACTCTTCTTCATGTTGTCTTGAATTCCCTTTATCCACGTTGGCTTTGGTCTACCACATTTCCCTTTTAGGATTATCATAATTATTATTATTATTATTACTATTATTATTATTATTATTATTATTATTATTATTATTATTATTATTATTATTATTATTATGTCCACAGCTGTGGTCTCGAGGTAGCGTGCTGCCTTGTAACGCAGCGGGCCCGGGTTCGATCCCCGGTCGGGACAGTTTTTCTGGTTGAGGTTTTTATCAGGGTTTTTCCTCACCTGTAAGACAATTGTCAGGAAAACTTTAAGGCCCACACAGTCCCCGAAATCATATGGCCATCATCATTATAATCATCCTTATCATTATCATCTTCATCCTTCACCGGTGTGGAAAGCAACGGGAAGCTACCACCACCTACAATTCCTTAGTAAAGCTGCAAGCATAGCATGAAAATACTATGATTGCAGTGAACGACCTGCCTTCGGGCAGAATTACTATGGATGAATTATTATTATTATCATTATTATTATTATTATTATTATTATTATTATTATTATTGTTATTATTATTATTGTATTAACATTGTAATTATCATAAAATCGTCAGTCTCACTACAGCATTTATCATCATTATTGAGTAACTTTCACTACCATTATTTTATATTTTCTTCAAATAATTTGAGTTAAGATCAAATTATTGCTCTCAAATAGTTTACATCACAAGCTTTGCAGTTGAGATTTTTTGGTTGAGTTGAAGTGAAATTTATCTTAATGCTACCTTTTCAGGTGGGCAAGACTGAGGAACAATTTGAGAATTTTCAAGAAAGTCCTGAAGGAAATGTACAAGAATTTGAACATAATGCAGTGAATATAGAAGAAGATAAATATAGTGGATTCCTCAGCCCTGCCAATTCTTCAAAAACAGGAGACAATGACTTTATTTGTAACTTTTGCGATAGGTCTTTTTGCGAGATAAGTGTTTTGCTTCTTCATGTGTGCAGACCATTCAAATGTCCTAATTGTAATAACTCATTTACTTGTAAGTCCCACCTGACACGACATTTATATATTCACAGTAATGAGGAACGTTTCAAATGTTCCAATTGTAACAAATCATTTACTCAGAAATCTAGTCTTGTTCGTCATTTAACTTTACATAGTAATGAGAAACCATTTGGATGCCCTGTTTGTAATAAATCATTCTCTCGGAAATATCATGTTGAAAGTCATTTGAATGTTCACAGCAAAGAAAAACCTTTGAAATGTCCTATTTGTAATATGTCATTTTCTTGTAAATCTGTACTTACTAAGCATTTCTTTACCCATAGTAATGAAAACATTTTCCAATGTGCTATTTGTAGTATGCCATTTGCTAGGAAATCCGGTCTAATTCAGCATTTAGTTTTGCACAGTAATGATAAACCTTTTACATGTACTTTCTGTAATAAGTCATTTGCGCAAAAATCTACTCTAAGTGCACATATACGTATACATAATAATAACTCTTGAGTTATCAGTCATACTATGACATTTCTCGAAAATTTTATTTTGGTGAACTTATTACTATAAAATTATAGAATATTCACCTGAAAGGTCCGTCTCCTCAACTTAATTATCATTTAACTGTAGCGCTTTCGGGACTTGTCCCATCTTCGGCAGGATTCAAAACTGGTGTTTCACTGAAGATCTGGTAGAGGGGGTTGCATGTATTTGGTTCGTTTTCGTTTATCAGGCTGTCGTTGTGAGCTGCTTTCATGATTTCCATCTCTTCGAGTACGTTTATCTTCGCTGGATTATTTTCTCTGTGCATTACTGTTAGGGTGTTTTCAATATTTAACATGCGATGTCCTTCATGGATAACGTGTTTTGCATAGCTTGATTTACCTTCTGCGTGAATGAAGTCTCGAAAATGTTCTTTGAATCTGATGTTAAAACTCCTGTTTGTCCTTCCTATATAAAATTTGTTGCAGTCCTTACATGTCAGTTTATAAACTCCTTTGCTGTTGAAAATGTTATTTTCTTCAATGTTATTGTTTATTATGTTGTTTAATTTGTTATTGGTTCTGTATGCTATTTTTACGTTTTTATCGGCTTTTATCGGCTTTCTTTAGTGCATTGGCTAATTTTGTTGTTTCTTTTCCTGTGTATGTAAGTGTTATCCATGTTTTCTTGTTGTTGTCAGATTCTTTTTCTAGTTTAGTTATGTTGGTTATGTTGTTCTTCCTTTTTTGTTTTTTTACGAGCTTATCTATGAATTCTTCATTATAGCCATTGGTTTTTGCCATATACTTAATGTAGTTGAGTTCTTGGATACAATTGTCTTTGCTTAATGGGAGTTTCAACATTCTACTGACTAAGCTATTAAATGTACTAATTTTCTGTTGAAAAGGGTGTGTAGAATTTTTGTTTATGGCCAGAGCATTGTTTGTGGGTTTCTGGTAGATACCGATTTCTAGTTTATTGTTGTGTAGATTTTTGGTTATAGACAAATCTAAGTAGTTTATGCTGTTGTTAACTTCTATTTCTTCGGTGAAGGTGATTTTTTCATGCATGTTGTTTAAGTCTTGTAGTATTTCTTTTTCTTTTCTGTTTTCATTTTCATATATTACTAGTACATCATCGGCATATCGTGTTATTAGTTTTATGTTGAATTTGTGTATTAGTTCCTCAAAATGTTTATTTTCCAGTTCTTGTAGGAAGATTTCTGCCATTATTCCAGATGTAGGACTCCCCATCGGGATCCCGTCTTCTTGAATAAATAGTTCATTGTTAAATTGGAAGTAATTTTGCTTTATGGTTGTTGTTATTAGTTTGTTTAACTGATTGATATAGTTATCTTCAAGTTTACTGTCTGTTAGTTTTTGTTTTATTATGTTTGCTGTTTCGTTTATCGGGATATTAGTGTACAGGTTTTTTATGTCGAATGACGTCATTTTAGTATTCCTATTGATTTCTAAATGCTGTAGTTTGTCTGCTAGTTCAAATGAGTTCTTAATTGTGTAACGATTTTCAAGTTGCATGAATGCTCCTAACTATAAAATTTCCAAATTAGTCACTCAGAAAATGAAAAATGATGTCAAACTTGAAAATCGTTACACAATTAAGAACTCATTTGAACTAGCAGACAAACTACAGCATTTAGAAATCAATAGGAATACTAAAATGACGTCATTCGACATAAAAAACCTGTACACTAATATCCCGATAAACGAAACAGCAAACATAATAAAACAAAAACTAACAGACAGTAAACTTGAAGATAACTATATCAATCAGTTAAACAAACTAATAACAACAACCATAAAGCAAAATTACTTCCAATTTAACAATGAACTATTTATTCAAGAAGACGGGATCCCGATGGGAGTCCTACATCTGGATAATGGCAGAAATCTTCCTACAAGAACTGGAAAATAAACATTTTGAGGAACTAATACACAAATTCAACATAAAACTAATAACAAGATATGTCGATGATGTACTAGTAATATATGAAAATGAAAACAGAAAAGAAAAAGAAATACTACAAGACTTAAACAACATGCATGAAAAAATCACCTTCACCGAAGAAATGGAAGTTAATAACAACATAAACTACTTAGATTTGTCTATAACCAAAAATCTACACAACAATAAACTAGAAATCGGTATCTACCGGAAACCCACAAACAATGCTCTGGCCATAAACAAAAATTCTACACACCCTTTTCAACAGGAAATTAGTACATATAATAGCTTAGTCAGTAGAATGTTGAAACTTCCATTAAGCAAAGACAATTATATCCAAGAACTCAACTACATTAAGTATATGGCAAAAACCAATGGCTATAATGAAGAATTCATAGATAAGCTTGTAAAAAAACAAAAAAGGAAGAACAACATAACCAACATAACTAAACTAGAAAAAGAATCTGACAACAACAAGGAAACATGGATAACACTTACATACACAGGAAAAGAAACGACAAAATTAGCCAATGCACTAAAGAAAGCCGATAAAAACGTAAAAATAGCATTCAGAATCAGTAACAAATAAATTAAACAACATAATAAACAATAACATTGAAGAAATAAACATTTTCAACAGCAAAGGAGTTTATAAACTGACATGTAAGGACTGCAACAAATTTTATATAGGAAGGACAAACAGGAGTTTTAACATCAGATTCAAAGAACATTTTCGAGACTTCATTCACGCAGAAGGGAAATCAAGCTATGCAAAACACGTTATCCATGAAGGACATCGCATGTTAAATATTGAAAACACCCTAACAGTAATGCACAGAGAAAATAATCCAGCGAAGATAAACGTACTCGAAGAGATGCAAATCATGAAAGCAGCTCACAACGACAGCCTGATAAACGAAAACGAACCAAATACATGCAACCCCCTCTACCAGATCTTCAGTGAAACACCAGTTTTGAATCCTGCCGATGATGGGACAAGTCCCGAAAGCGCTACAGTTAAATGATAATTAAGTTGAGGAGACGGACCTTTCAGGTGAATATTCTATAATTTTATATTAATTTTGAATAAACCTCAACGGAACACATCATGAATCTTATAAAAGTTGATGAACTTATTACATTGTAATCAATTGTAAAGAGAAAGATTCATGCCTGAACCGGGAATCGAACCCCGAACCTTCAACTATATGTGCTCAAGCTCTGATCACTAAGCTAATTCAGGCCTCTATTTCCACCCAAGCACAAATTCTCCTTTTACCTTACTTTTTTTAATCCCATTATATTAATTTAATAAATATAGCTGCAGCTGTGTTGAATTGCATCATGTCTTCTTAATGTAGAAGTCATTCAATGTGTGTTTGTGAATGCTGGTTCTACACATTGGATGTGGGATCAAGAGGGAGAATGTGTGCTTAGAAGGGAAGGAAGCATGAACTACTTCAGTGATCAGAGGATCAGTATGTAAAGCTGAAGGTTCAGGGTTCAATTCCCAGTCAAGGCCAATAGTTTAGTCATATACATTAATTTAGTTATTTCGATCATAGTAATAGTTTAATCTTCTAGATATTAATGTAATAAATAGTTACATGTTACAGTAATGTTTGATATTTTATATGTACTCCTTTCAGTATGTTATTTCCTTGCTAGTAAATTCTTATTCCTCATATAAGTATGCATTTTATGGAGAAATTATTGACATGTTTTGTAATACTAAGTAATTTGTTTTGAAGTGTGACCTTCCTTGAAATTAGAAATCTAAAAACTTTTCTCATGGCTATTATTTGTTGCTGCTGCCACTGAATCTTATCTTGCAATTTGTTATAGTAGTTTTAAAGTTAAGTACAAAAAATTTTGAATGAAAATATTGGAACAAAATTTCAGAACATTACACAAACTTTGATATGGCATTTTGTATAGTTAAGTTGTACTGATCCAGATCTGGCAAAGGGTTTCCTTCCATGACGTCAGAATTTTTTGCAGATCAGAGATTAGTGAGTGTAATGCTCAATACACAAAGTTTATTTGTTTTTAGATACACTTTTGTTATTATGTTTCAAGTAAAATAATAATGCATCTACTGTTATAAAACTAATAAAGCAATATTCTGAACTGTATATACCTGATTCATAATATGTTTATAAACTATAATTAATTTCTTGTAAATTATAAATTTTACACATTTACTAATTTAAAACCATTAAAGAATTTAGTATAATTTTCACAATACACTCAGGGTATATAAACAACTTAATAATGCCATAAAACACACAAATAAGGTAAGAAAAGGTGTTACAAAAATATAATTATTTATGTATATGTTAACCAAGGATAAACATCAATGCATGTGAATAACATAAATTATACAACTTATATATTTATTTATTTAAAGATGAAGAGTAGAGTTCATCTTCAGTATCAATGTGATTTTGTCTTATGCATGTGAAGCTTCTTCTTCTTGGCATCATTTTATAAACATTTATATGAGTTTCTCTTTTCGTCATCCAACAGTAGGCCTAGTCAGTCAGCTTTGTAGTCTCCACCACCTTTGTTATCTTGTTTCAATTCATTAAGATCTTGGTGGAATCTCCCTGCAGTCACTAAGATTTTGGGTAAAGTTGTGCATGTGTGAATGTAGCATGTGGACCCTGAGACTCATATAACATCCAAGTTCCTTCAATGCATTCAACATTTTACTTATGATGTGTTTGTAATCTGCCTTCTTTGTATTACCAGTACCTAAATACTTTGTAACAAAATCATGGAATGTTTGCCATGCTAACATCTCTATTCAGTTAATTTTACTTTCAAAAGTAATCATCACCAAAGAGCACTCTGATATCCGGCTTCTAAATATTGGTCTTTCATTTTAGAATTTTTTCAATTTGCAAACTTATAAATAACATACAAGAAGCATTGCCCTTCCATGTCCAATTCCTTGATAAATTGTTTTATGAGATGTAACTTTATGTGGAGATGAGGTAAGAGAATATCAGATGCCTGAATAAAACTATTCTTCTTCTTATTTTTCAACCAAGAGTCCATTCTATTCATGGCCATTTCTTCTGAATACAATGCTGTGTCTTTGTCTGGCTATCCCATCCACAGGTGAAACACAAGAAAATTGTATAACCTAATTGTTGACCCTACAAAAGGGTCCATGAAAATATCATACTTAGGTGAACATTTTGAAAATGCCACAGGAATAATTTCGATGACATAATATATTATGCCGGTGGTATCATTGCTGCCGATAGGGTTACCCATGCCGGACTGGTCGAAGGTGATAAGCCAGACGAAAAAAGTACCTTGGTCGAAAGAGTGACGATCTTTCACCGTAAAAATACAACCGTCAAGAACTGCGGACATGGGTTCAACTGGGTTAATATTTTCCGGAGGTCAAATAGTCCCCCATTCGGTTCTCCGGGCGGGGACTACTTCAGGGAACCCATGCCAAAGGCTCAAACACAGGGACATGTTCCTAGGAACATGGAATTTTATGACCTTATACAATAGTGGGGCACTAGAGATATTAACGCGGGAATTAGATAAATTGCCCTTGAATAGAGTCGCTTTACAGGAAGTTAGGTGGCCAGGAAAAGGTAGTCAGGAATCAGGAAGCTTTGCATTATACTACGGGGGTGCAGACAGACCTGAATTTGGAACGGGTTTTTTAGTCAGAAGGAGGATACTACCCGCTATCCGAGATATTAAGTTTGTTAGTGATAGGATATCATACATAATTCTAAAGAATAAACGACATGATTTTATAATTGTAAATGTACATAAAGAGAGATAAACAGACAGGTGAATGGAGAAGACTTCATAACAATGAACTAGTTGGTCTTTATAGGAAGCCAGATATAATAAGAACAGTTAAGTCTCATAGAATGCGATGGGCAGGACATGTTGCGTGTATGGGGAATGAAAGACGTGCATGGAAACTTCTTGTAGGAAAGCCAGAAGGAAATGCCCAATTGGAGACCAAGAATGAGGTGGGAGAACAACATTAATTATGATTTGAGGGAAGTAGATTATACAGGGAATGATTGGTAAGCATTGGCTCAGGATAGGATGTTATGGAGAGCTTATGTCCGCGCGGCCATGAACCTACGGGTTAGATAGTGCCAGTGAGTAAGTAAGTAAGTACATGCCCCCACAGAAGATAAAGATGACAAGATCAAGGATGAGTTCTATGAAAAATTAGAATGCTTATTTGATAGCCTTTCACGATATCATATGAAAATTGTCTTAGGAGATTTTAATGCAAGAGTGGGGCAGGAAGATATATTCAAATCAACAATAGGCAAAGTCAGTCTTCATGAAGATAGTAACGACAATGGGGTTAGATTAGTCACCTTCGCTACATCAAAGAATCTCATTGTTAAAAGCACAACATTTGAGCATAAGGATATTCATAAATACAACTGGACATCTCCAGATGGGGAAACTCAGAACCAGATAGATCATGTATTAGTGGACAAACGCTGGCACAGTAGTATCATCGATATTAAATCAGTTAGAGGGACAGACTGCAATTTCGGATCATCATCTGGTCAAGGTAAAAATCAGACAACGGCTATCGCTTATGAGAGGAACAAACGCTAAAGATGATTCTGTAAAATTTGAATTAAAAAACTTGCGAAATGATGAAATGCGGTAAGAATACCAAATCAAAATTGCTAATAGATTTGAAGTACTGGAATCTTCAAATGACAATGTGGCAAACGAAGAAGGAACTGATATAAATAAAGAATGGGAGGCTATAAGAGATACTATTAAATTGTCAGCATCAGAAAGCATTGGTTGTTTAGAAAAGAAGCAAAACAAGAAATGGTTTGATGAGGAATGTGCCGACATTGTAAAGAAAGGAAAGCTAGCAAAAGTGAAATGGTTACACGAGCCAAATGAGGTAAATTTAGAGCAATTGGGTAGTATTAGACGGGAAACAATCAAGTTACTAAAGAGTAAAAAGAGGGAATATTTGAGAGAGAAGATTAATGAGCTTGAAGTGAACGCAAAAATAGTAACATTAGAGAATTATATCAGGGAATTAGTATAGAGAGGAAAGGGTTTGAGGCTAAAAAACATAATTCGGAATAAAATGGGGATATGATTGCAGATTCCAGGAGTATATTAAATAGATGGAAATGTTCTTTAATCAGTTATTAAATGTACATACAGAACAGGACATTGAGGAGGATAATTTACAGATAGCAGAAATGCTAGTCACAGAACCAAGTGCATTAGAGGTTGAAATGGCGATAGAAAAATTGAAGATGTATAAAGCATCAGGTTCAATTGAGATCCCAGCAGAATTGATAAAATCAAGGGGAGAAAATTGATGGACAAGATCACTGGCTGCTTACTATGATTTGGGAAAAACAAGCTCTTCCAGATGAATGGAAAGAATCAATTATCGTACCAATTTATAAGAAAGGAGATAAAAACTGATTGCAACAACTATAGGGGCATCTCATTACTTTCAACTTCGTACAAAATTCTAACAAATATATTAGTAAGCAGACTTACTCCCTATATTGATGGCATTCTAGGAGATCATCAATGTGCATTTAGAAGAAACAGGTCTACAACAGATCAGATTTTTAGTATAAGACAGATTTTAGAAAAGAAATGGGAATATAATGGTACTGTACATCAACTATATGTAGACTTCAAAAAAAGCATACGATTCAATTAAGAGGGAGAAGTTGTATAGTATCCTGCTGGAGTTCGGAATTCCTGAAAAGTTAGTTAGACTTATACGAATGTGTCTAAATGGCACAAAGAGTAGGGTGCGTGTAGGCAAACAGTTCTCTGATACTTTTGAAATCCAGAATGGGTTGAAGCAAGGAGATGCACTATCTCCTCTACTGTTTAATTTTGTATAGAGCATGCCATTAAATCTTTAGAGAATGAGGAAGGCTTACAACTCAATGGTATTAATAAGCTGTTAGTTTATGCTGATGATGTAGTACTTTTGGCCGATAGCGAGAAGATACTAATGGACAACACGCACACACTATTGAGGAACACTAAGAAATTAGGACTGGAAGTAAATATCAATAAAACTAAATATATGGTCACACATAGAAATACATTATATTATGGAAATTGACAGCTAATGACAAATGAGGGAAATTTTGAGGCAGTGGCTGAATTCAAATACCTAGGAACAATAATCACAAATAGGAATGAGATGCACAAAGAAATTAAACATAGGCTCAATTCTGGAAATGCGTGCTATTATGCATTGCAGAGACTCTTGATGTCCCAATTTCTTTAAAAAAAAGTTAAACTGAAAATATATAAAACTATTATTCTACCAGTTATATTATATGGGTGCGAAACATGGACTCTTACTTTAAGGGAGGAAAGGAGATTACAAGTATTTGAGAATAAAGTACTTAGGAAAATTTTTGGACCAAAGAGAGATGAACAGACAGCTGAATGGAGAAGACTACATAAAAATGAACTACATGGTCTTTATAGGAAGCCAGATATAATAAGAACAGTCAAGTCTCGTAGACTGCGATGGGCAGGACATGTTGCACGTATGGGGACTGAAAGACTTGCATGGGAGCTTCTTGTAGGAAAAGCAGAGGGAAAACGCCCAGTTGGTAGACCAAGAATGAGGTGGGAGAATAATATTAACTATGATTTGAGGGAAGTGGATTATACAGGGAATAATTGGAAAGCATTAGCTCAGGATAGGGATGTATGGAGAGCTTATGTCCGCGCGGCCATGAACCTACGGGTTCGATAGTGCCAGTGAATAAAGTAAATGTGTTATATATATCTTTAAAGATGAAATTTTCTGCTTCTATAAGATAATGTTTCAAAAGTGAATTATTTTAATCTAATATTAATGGTAGAACTTGTCATATTCCAAACCTCTAAAAACACGCAGAATTTTACCTATTTGTTGTTTAATGATTCGGTCGTATTAATTCATTTTATTTCACAAACTTTTTTGTTAAACATACTTTTGTCCTCCTTAGTTGTAAATTTAATACCGTTAATTGCATTCTAATGTTCTATATTCCTTAAATGTGTCCTATAATTGAGGGGCTCAGTGGAATAAGGGCCCATCCCAACCAATGGTCGATTTTTAGTTACTTGCAGATTATGTATCCTATGGCCATCTTCTGTTAATCTTTAGAAGTTCATAATTCTAACTTTGCTCAAAAGAGGGTAAATGAGACTCTATGTCTAAGAAAAATTTCTAACTTCTTCACGCGCGCGGGAAATAAAGGCCCATCCCAACTGCTGACACGTGACCGTATATTGTCCGCTACTCTGTAGTCCGCTGCAATACTGACTAGCATTGCCGGCAAATATCCGCAAATGCAGAATGGCTGATGCGGCATGTTCTTGTGCAAATGGAAATCGTGTAATAAAATATAAGACAGGAAAAAATAAATGTGCAAGACTGGAATAAAACGAAGCAGAACATTTTACGCAACAGTGGAAAGGAATATATATCGGCCTGAATCAGTTGTTGAAGAGGTGCGGACGAAATTGCTAGCTGTTTATTAAAAGCTGTGCCACTGATTGAAAAAGGTGCTAATAAAAAGAAAGTTAGGCCTATAGTGTATATAGTGATTCATGTGTTGTTCAAAACAAGAATTATACAATAATGGGACTTTGGCTGTACATGATTGATTGTGGTTGGTTTGAAGAAATTGAACATAAATTCCTTGTAACAGGTCACACTTTCCTTCCCTGTGATGCTGACTTTGGTGTGACTGAAAAAGTTAAAAGAAAAACACAAGTGGTTTATACACCTGAACAGTGGGCTTACTTCATAAGAAACCATTCACAGTAATTGATATAAATGCAGAAGATTTTAAAGATTTGGAGAACTTAAATAAAATGTTCACAAAGAGAAATATGATGCTGGACAAGCATAAGGTAGACATCAGAAAAGCATCTCAGTTTCGTTTGTGGAAAACAGACATGTAATATACGTAAAATCCAGTTTCAGTGATTTGGCTTTAGAGGAAGTAATAAGCTTAAAAAAAAAAAAAAAAGGGAAAGGAAAGTGTCCTGTATTACGAGATGTAATATTGACAACAACATTTCTTTATGGTAGGATGATAAAGAAGACATCATGACTCTCATGACGTTTGTACCACCTGTACACCAGACATTTTAACAGTAGCCTTAAATCAGATGATGATGATGATACAAATGCTGCAAACGTAGAATACGTAGATTAATGCAATATTCAAGTTAAAAAGTGTTATTTAATTTGTTTAATTATGTTGTATTCTTTTATATTCTCAATTTTCTTTTTCTTTGATTAGACATATGAAACAATATAGAGATCTACACATTTGCAGGCAGAAAGCTTATTTTATGTGCAAGACATGTACCAATTATTAGCAATGTGTGCTCTATATATTTTACTCAATGTAGAATTTAATAAAATGCAATTTTTCTCCAAACTTAGTGCAGTTGGGATGGGCCCTTATTCCACTGACCCACTCAATTGTTAACTGTAAGCTATGGTCAGTCAGTCACGGAAAACGTATAAAAATTACTGTTCACAACATAATAGGTAATTGATGGATTAAATTTTCCTCTTGGATTCTACGTCATCGGAAAGTAAAAGTAAATTAATCCCACTACAGGCCTCAAGAGACCCTTGGGACAGTAGGAGGTTAAGGCTCCCACTATTTCTGGACAATCGGCACATAGTGTCAGCCGGGTTGTCAGCCCTGCGTGACGGCCGCCTTTACCCCCAGAACAAGCGTCTGGTACTCATTTCCGTTAGAGGCTGAGTCGACCCCAAGGCCATAGTGCCGCCAGAAGGTTTGGGTCAGTTTAAAAGTCCTGACCCCACCGGAACTTGAAACCTCGACCTTCCGGCTTGTAGCTCAGTGCCTTGACCACTACGCAATGTCGTGCCCCCTACGTTATCGGTACACAACATAAAAAAGGATTGATGATATTTTCTTGTAAAATCATTATTTTTCCCGCTACAGTCCCGTGACTGACTGACTTTTCGTCCTCTCATTTATATTGCTAATATGCATGGCGCAGTCAGTTTCTTGGTGCACTCCATTGAGGATTAACATAAACATGGTTTAGGAAATCTTGTAGACTGTTCGGTTCAGCTGTTCCATAATATATTTACTGGCCTTCTTCGGTGTCAATTTGAGCTAAAAGGCAGTCGGCGGAAGCATTTAAAATGAAGCAGGCATACTTGTTGATTTCTTAGAAAGTTATACCTACATAGAACAAAATGAGATCCAGGACTTCAGTGGAACAATAAGCATATCTCAATATTAACTGCCATTGCCTCGTTTAGATGGAAGGTGACAGAGAATTTCAGAAGAAATACTATGTTCTAGTGTCAGGTTATGTGACACATGGTAAGTATGCTATAGATGTTTGCTTAAGAAAAGTGTTTTCTGAACTACTTCTTCCAAAACTTGAGGTCATAAAAATCTTCAGTTGGATGAACTGGTACTTAGAAATAGGCCTATACATTTAGCAATGTGGCACAGATTAACATACATATTTGGATTTTGACATACAATGGAACTTCTTTGAATCGTAGCATGGAAATGGGACTATAGATGCGATTGGCGGCCAAGAAAAAAGGATGTCATGGATGTATGGAAAATCGGGAAATAAGACACAAAATGGTGCAGAATTCTGTAATGTGAGATGTAAAACTAGCCAAATAACTGTCCACCAGGGGTCACAAAATAATATAGAAGAAGGAAACAAATATCTAGAAAATCAATTTGAACATCTTTCAGCTTCACAGACTCATTGTATTCACAACGTGAAAGCTTTGGACCCGTATGTTATAGAGTACGCACAACTGTCATACAAACAGCACGACAAATCACAAGTTCGTGTGTTAAAAAAAAACTGAATGGCGCGTCAGATATAGAAAATCCTTGGCCTACCAGCCGGCCACTGATCTCACATCCAAACATATCAATGACAAAGGTGGACATTCATCTAGCAAATATATATGGATGATGAATGGTCAGCATGTCGGATACTCCAGCCGTTATGATTGGTTTTCTCAACTATGGCCGCTAAATATTGTAGCTGTCCAAATTCTTCACGATTCTGGGCGGGTACCAGTCGCATTGTGTCCGAAAGTCCATGAGAAAATTTCTTCTCTCATGGGGACTAGAACCAGTATTAAGGCATCTTAATCCAAACCATTTAGCTATAGCGTGGGACTTCGTGTGTGACAGGAAACATGATTTGTTTTTTAATGAGAGTGAAATTATAACTACATAAGTAAATCTGATATATCGATGTTATGAAGTGAGTCACAAGAAAATTGTGGTGTAAGGCTAATGTAATAACAATAAGTGTTTTGTTTTTATAGAATTCACTACGTCAGCAATTGGACCGCTTACTCATGTGAATGCATAATAATTTGTTTTGAAAGTACATGCACTCTTATAAATAATTAACTTATTAAGAATGTGCATACGTTCTGGAAGGCAAACTAAGTTATGTTGTATTTTTTATTTCAACGGTTCAATCTAGATATCAAAGTATTAAATCTTGCATCACATTAATTGTAATCAGTTAATAATAATAATAATAATAATAATAATAATAATAATAATAATAATAATATATACATATCCACAACTATAGTAGAGAAGGCCTTTTGTTATTGAGTAGGTCTCTATGATATATTTATTTTATATATTTTAAATGGTACATGGTAAGCGAGTTAATTTAATTAAATTATTGATTTAAATTAATATTTATTTTAAGCAAAATTAAATTTAACATTTTTCGTAGAATTGAAGGGAAAAAAATTGTAGTTCTTTTTTTAATCTCCGTTACCGAAATTGTTTATCTAGTTTCATGGTATTTTCTTATATTTGTGTAATATTTGCATTTTGAAATACATACTCACTGGCACTATCGAACCCTTAGGTTCATGGCCGCGCGGACATAAGCTCTCCACACATCCCTATCCTGAGCTAATGCTTTTCAATCTTTCCCTGTATAATCTACTTCCCTCAAATCTTGTTAATGCTATTTTCGCACCTGATTATTAGTCTATCACCTGGGCGTTTTCCCTCTGGTTTTCCTACAAGAAGCTTCCATGCACGTATTTCATTCCCCATTTGTGCGATATGTCTGTTCTGTCCAACGCAATCTACGAGATTTAACTGTTCATATTACATCTGGCTTCCTATAAAGAGCATGTAGCTTACTGTTACGTAAGTCTTCCCCTTTCACCTGTCTGTTCATCTCTCTTTGATCCAAAAAATTGTCTAAGAACTTTATTCTTAAATACCCGTAAACTCCTTTCCTCCAAATTCTAAATAAAATTCAGATATGTCAGACAGTCGCAGAATCAAGCAATTCAGTCACACATCACATATTACGTCATAACTCCGGTCTAAATTGTGATTTAAGTTTCATTTTTTATTTAGAACGTAACTTGAAATGTGCCCTCCAAATGGTATTTTGGGAAATTGAATTAGGAATGACACTTCAGAGAATGATGCAGATGAACATGCTAAGCTGCATGATGAGTTGAACATTTATGTCAGTCACACATACTTTGATAGATAATAAATAACATTGTTTTTCTTCAGAAGTTGTATGTTTATGTACCGTCTTAATCACACACTTTTCCTCTATCGTAGAAAACATCCCTAATTTCACCCAATTGTAATATTTATGCAATCATTTTGCTGCAAAAATGTATTGTAGATGTCGGTCAGTCACATATGGAATTGCTCTATATTAATACATGAAGAAAAAAATGTGTACCCCTTTTTAAGCACATTGCACACACGGAGGAGTGTGATATTTGGCATAATTAATGTTCATATGGAGAAAGAGTGCAGAAAAATAAAAGTTATGTAAATATGTGTCACAATGGGAGGAGGACTATCAGTTGCTGTTGTCATGTAACTACAATCATATATTACCTGGCACATGGAAGATATTTGTCCAAGATTTTACGACCAACTGCGATTCTGAGTAAATTGTTCACAAAGAAGAATACAACTGCCATCATCAATGATGATAGCGACGATGATTAAGAGAGGCAGTGAAAATCTTCATCGGCCAGTAACGTAAATGACACAGCACCAAAAATTGAACGATAGTATAATTATATTGTAAGAAATCTTAATAAAATTTAGATAAAATGTACAAAATGTATTTTAATTTTTTTAAACTATGCTCCACCTCTTCGATCGACTTGGAAAAATTGTATGTTGTAGAAAGAGGTCCGATTGTCTAATAGAAAAAAAAAACTCGTAATTGTACCTGGTGAGCGAGTGACAGAAAAAAATCACGAAAATTAAAATATATTTTTTTCAGGTAGTTACGTTCGTGGGATTGAGTTCTTGATTTCTGCTGTGAATCGCCTTGAATATATTTACAACATACATTTGTTTCATAAAAATCGGTCCAGTAGATCCTGAGAAAAATATCTTCACCAAAAATACTAGTTGTATTTTTATCTTTGTTCCTAGTGCAGCTACAGGGTTGAAATTTGGTGTGACGCAACTTTTGGCCAACATTTGGAACGAATACGCGTGGGGGCCACTCACCACTAACTTAGCCGACAATGGCCTTTGCAAGTGTTCTAATATAAGTGTTTTCATATAATTGCACATAATGAAAATTCGCTAACTAATATCTGAGGAAACGTGATAGGAATATTTTAGTTTGAATCTGGGTTATGTGAAGACGTTTAACCTTAGAAATGTTCAGAAATTCCATAAAATAAAATAAATGTTGCCCAGTGAACGGAATATTACTATGCATTAATATTCAAAGACAGAGAGTTTTGGATACCTTCAATAAAATTTAATTTTATAAAAGAATAATTATTATTCTTTATTATTTTTTATTGGTTTCATTGTGAACTCAATAAACATAGAATGACATTCTTCTCATATTATTTACATTTTTATGGACGCTAAACTTAATATAGTCTGTAGGCTACATTTTTTAAACATTAAAGGAATTCAACGTCAACCTCTTCGCGAAAAATAAATTTTATGCCAAAAAATCTTCCAGTCCTATATAACTGACAACGAGCCTGTTAAAAATTTAGTAACTAGAGAATTAATTGCAAAGTCTGATAAAAATAGCACATCGCACAGTGAATGAGAATGCGAAAAATCGGCAAAATCTGGAATTCGCTATTTGAGCTCTAAATCCATTGACATGTGTGAGATTAACAATTTAAGTGTATAAAAATATCCGCGTCCTCGCAATTAATGCGTGGGCCTTTAATTACAGGTAGCAGCCCTACCACTGGACTACTTAGCGTCGGGCCAGTAACCTGTCCTAAGGAACTTCAAAACTACTTTCAAGTCTCAACACGAAACGACCAAATAATGATAGCAAATTCCGAAGATAATCTGCAGAAAGGTCTGTATGAATTAAACAAAATTACAGAAGAATATGGATTAAAGATATCTACAGAAAAACAAAAATTATGGCATTTCAAGGTGTAGATCCTATCAGAAGTAAAATTGTACTGGATAATAAAATTTTGGAGCAGGTGAATAATTTTACATATCTAGGATGCAATATCTCGTATGAAGAAGAAAAGGATGTAAATGCAAAAATATCTAAATTTTTAAGAATTTTAGGGTTAATAAATTCTATCTTCAAGCCACAGTTAGTCCAAAAGCATTCAAGACTGAAAGTGTATAAAACACTGGCTCTTCCAACTCTTTTGTATGGTAGCGAAGTATGGACGTTGAAACAGAAGGATATACAGATATATATATATATATATATATATATATATATATATATATATATATATCTGCTGAAATGAGATATCTTCGGAGGACTGCAGGATACACACTACTAGATCACAAAAAAAAAATGAAGACATCTTAGAAGAATTACACATGGAATCTTTAGAAAACAAAATTTCTGATTATAAGTCAAGATGGATGCAACATGTTCATCGAATGGAAGATCACAGAATACCCAAACAAATGTTAAGATATCAACCTGCAGGAAGAAAAGACCAGGATGTCCACTCAAAAGACTTCTGGATGGTATTTTTCTTGAGGCCGAAACAGGTCAACAAATGACCTAAATTCGTGAATGTACTATGATGATGATGCCTTTAATTACTTAATACACACATACAAACAACTTATTTGCGAGATTCTTGAAAATAGATCAATCTATATTCACAGACAGATAGGTCTATGTATTTAGAAAATAATAATAATAATAATAATAATAATACAATAATTGAATCTTATAAATCAACTGTACGCCGGGTTGTATGATGCAACAAATTCTGTAACAAAGATTGACTAAAAGTCCATACTAGAGTAAAAATGTTATTTACTGTGAAGGACACGGTTACATGACGGATAGATATTAGCATTTCTTTCTTTTGCTTGTGCTTTTGTGAACTTATATTGTTTTTGGCTTAAATTAACATCAACAGTTAATGAAATAGCTTAATTTATTTCAGCTGTAAGGTAAACTTCGAATTGTAATTTAATGATTTACAAACAATCTTGTTGGAATCGTTAAGTCAATTTTGTTTACTAGTTCCGAACTTCAGATGCCTTTTCCTTTGCTTCCTCCTTTATATACTTCAGTTGCAAAACGAGTATTTTGAAACGAGTTTTCGCTTTTTACTTCTATTGCGATGGTTCGAGTTCCCATGGGAGAAGAAATTTTCTCGTGGAATTTCGGCCAGTATGGGACCGATGCCCAACCAGCATAGTGAGGAATTTGGGTAGCTACAATAAGTAGCGACGTCAGTTGAAAAAAATCAGCTATAACGGCTGGGGGACCTGACATACTGATCACATTCCACCCCTACACTGCCTAGATGATCGTCTACCTCTGTGATTTACACATGTGGATGTGATACCAGCAGTCGGCTGGTAGACCAAGGACTTTCTAGGCCTGTCGCGCTTCAGTTATTATCATAATTATTACTGTTCTGGCTTTGTACAGAGTCACGCACGTGGTAAGTAAGTTGAAGAACCATGCAGGATTTATTAAATGAAATGCAGAATACCACGGCGTAATAAAAACTCTACGAAGAAACTAATTATTTCAAAACTTCATATAAACACTAGTAGTATCTCTTGCTCCGATATAAAAAGATATCTACTTGTTTCACATTAAAATTTAGTCTGTTGCAATTTCCGTTAGGGCAAAGAATAATTTAGGATACGCCAATACTTAAAATGACGGCTCTTCATGTCGGTGGCCTTCCAAGCGAACGGGAAAACATTCGCGCTCACAGAGCAATTAACAGTATTCTATGAGGATTTACGAAATAATTATAACGTTGGTCAAACTGAACCACATCTATGACTAGACCAATATAGTACTATTAATCATAATTCACTGACAAAATAATCGCAGACCCATAGAAAAGTGTCCTTCTAGAAGTAATATAGAATATGCAACGCAATTAAATGCAGGATGATGCAGAATTTTATATAATCATGACGTCATACAAGTCGGTTGTGATCTGATTAGCAATAATTGCCTCAATGAAAGAATGTATCAAATCCAAAATGAAATATTAATGAGAAATACATAAGGAAATATAAATCAATAAGTCAAATAGAGAAGATAACAATTCGTCTGATCATTATTATTATTATTATTATTATTATTATTATTATTATTATTATTATTATTATTATTATTATTATTATTAATGGTAACAGAAATGGACTATTGCAGAAGATCTGCTAGGAAATCAAGGAGAGAGAAAATTAGAAATGATGCTATAAAAGAGAACATGAATGTACAAAACTCAATTTTAGAATGTTTACAAGAAAGACAACTAAAATGGTACAGGCATATTAGGTGAATGGAGGCTGAAAGATTACCAAAAACTAATGAAATGGACACCATCAGGAACGAGAAGGAAAGGACGACCAAACCTCACGTGGATCAAAGCAATTAGAGAAACTTTGAAGGACTGGGAAAGAGAAGAAGAAATGTGTTATAATAAAGATGAATGGGGGTAAATTATAAAGCGAAATTGAAGACATCATTGGTGCCGGAAAAATGTATCATCATCATCATCTGCCTTTCAAGTATCAGGCCCAGTGGCCCGTTACGGTCTTCCGCCATCTCCGAAAAGGTCGACCCACAGATGTTCTGCCTCGAGGAATGTAGTGAAGAATTTGTTTTGGTATTCTGTGACGATCTATGAGCTGAATATGGGCTAGTCAATTGTTTCTATATTCTTGGAGGTATTCAGATATAGGTACGATGTTTAACTCTCTGGCTATTGTTGAATTTATTTGGTGGTCTAGAAGGCTATAACCTGCAGTTCGTCGCAGAAATTTCATCTCCGTGGCTATAATATGACGGTCATCCTGAGTTCTGATGGTCCAAGCTTCACTGCCGTAACAGATTATGGGTCTAGCGAGAACTTTATAGATTTTCATTCTTGTGTGTCTCTGCACTTTTGATGATTTAAAAACTTGGTTGATAATTCTTAAAGCTTTATTATAGTTTTGTATTTTAAAGAATATATATCCTAAGTATTTAAATGAATTTACTTGCTCTAATATTGAATTCTGAATACAAATTTTACTTCTTATTGGGAATTTCCCTTGAAAGGCCATAACTTTAGATTTTGTTGCTGATATTTCCATGTTAAATCGTTGGGCTATTATATTAAGATGATGGGTGGAATATTGTAATTCATCTTCATTATTGCCGAAAAGAGCCTGCTCATCTGCATATAAGAGTGTGTCTAAAATTGTGTGTCTTGAGAGAGGAATATTACCATCTCCAGTGTCTGATGATAGCATTAATGTATACATTACATAGAAGTGACTCCGCAATTTATATGTTTCCAATCTGACAAAATGTTTCAACATTGTTAAAACCAGAAATATACATATATAATAATAATAATAATAATAATAATATGGATGAGATCGGGACCTGAAGAGCAATTATAGTAGCTGGCGATTTTAACAGCAGAATCGGCAAAGAGATAGATAATGATGTAGTCGGACCATATGGAGAATTGGACAATGATAGAAGATTGATAGGATTTTGTGAACAATATTCACTTAAAATCCTAAATGGATTTTCCCAACCTTAAGAGACATCATTATCTTTTTGGTATTGCACATGTATAGATCTATTAAAAATATATGATATTGCAAGTTGAAAATCACATTCGTGTATTCAAGAGTGTAAATATAAGTTAAACAAACTGGCAATTATAATGAAATGTATGAATGATGTAAGGATCTGTTCATTTGAACTAGTCAACAATGTTTAATATTAAAAAATGAAGCTATTGTTGATTAGATTCATTCTCAATATGGCGGCAACTAGTTTAGTATATTTAACTTTTACGTAACATTTACATGCATTTTTATGGTTTGTTAAGAAGCTCATCGGGTTGAGGGCGCAAAGTCTCACTTCATGCAGGTTTCCAGAAAGCAACAGATTTTCAAAATTTTGAACCATGTACCTTGCAATATGTCAGATATTAGATAAGACTAATCATCTCATTACAGATTCACGAAAAACAATAATTGATCACATTTAAACAATTTGGTCTTGAATTTAAAAAGCTAACACAAATAAAATCACACTAACTTAGTCTTCTTTGCACAGCATTAGTTAATAGTAAGGTCCAATTTTCATTAGGAATAATATTAGATAATTTGTTAAAATATACATATATATTTTAATGCCCAGGTTTGTCCTTTTTTCGACATTTCTGGTGTTCTCTCCTGGCATTGGCGCAATTGTAACCTACTTCTTTGGTTGGGGTGCCTGGAAGACAGAGTTACATTGCCCCACTTATATGATAGGTGATGATGATAGTGGTGCGCCAGGAGAGTCCTTAATCCTAAGCTTAATCTAAGATGAATATGAATAATGATGGAGATTGTTTGGGCCTTACAGTTTCCTGATATTTTGTCTTAGAGTGAGGAAAAAACCCCAATCAAAACCTCACCCTGGAAACTGTCCCGACCGGGGATCTAACCCGGGCCCGCTGCATAACAAGGCAGCACACTACCTCGAGACCACAGTGGTGGATTTGAGTTAAAATATTATTTCAGCTCTTTTTCACATGAATAAACAGGCACTTAGATTAAAAAAAAAACCCAAAAAAACTGACACTAACATAACATTAATGCTTCTGTATATGATTAATTATGAGATCACATTCCAATTCGATTTTTATATTGCTTCAATTATAAGGTACACCTAAATAAAATTATTGTGACATCTTAAAACAACAAATAAATGTAGAAGACAAACAACGGGAATAACTTCACTGTTACATCACGAAAGTTATTTTATATTTTGTGTCTATATTTCTATATTTCCTTACCTAGTACCTCGTAATTTCATTATTTGTCTATGTGAGAAGTAATTTACTTGTCATGCAAAATATTAAAATTTAATTTTTCTTCCCCAAAGTCCAGGCAATAACATTTCAGACATATTAAAATATACTTCCTCAATGTAGCTAGTTAGTCAAGTTCATTTGGGGGTAGTGCTTTACATATGAAGATCCAAGATTCAAATCCTGCCGAAATCCATGCTGAGTAATAGTGACATATAATGTATAGTAAGGTAGTTTCAATTGCATAGAATTTTAATGGTAGAAGTAGAATTGATGTAGATGATGAACAGAAAATAAGATAAGGGAATTCTATGCCACCAATATGAATTCAATTAAAAAAATGGGAAAAAAGAAAACACAATTTGCAATATGTGAATAATTACCTGACAGAAATATATATGTTGATTTTTATCAAAAATGTGAAAAATGCCTTAAAAATAAAATGAGAAGTTGAGCTCAAAGTAACCTAAATCAGCAAATTTCTAATGTAAAATTTGCATTAGTCATTGTTCAGAAAATGAGCCAACTTATCACAAAACCCACTAACAAATCCGTGAATGCTAAATTAATTTGATGTTCTAACCCACTGATTTTCTTACCCTAACTTGACCAAACTAACACTAACTATTCACTGGACATATTCTGCCATACATCCCAATCCCAATTAAAAATTTTCCAATCATTCCCTGTATAATCTACTTCCCTGAAATCATGGATAATGTTATCCTCCCACCTAATTCTTGGTCTACCAACTCGGCGCTTTCCCTCTGGTTTTCCTACAAGAACCTTTAATGCACGTCTTTCAATTGCCATTCATGCCACATGTCCAGCCCATCGCAGTCTATGAGACTTACCAGTTCTTATTATATCTGGCTTCCCATAAAGACCATGTAGCTCACTGTTATGTATAGTCCTCTCCATTCACCTGTCTGTTCATCTCTCTTTGGTCCAAAAATTTTCCTAAGAATCATATTCTCAAATACTCGTAATCTTCTTTGCTCCCTTAAAGTAAGAGTCCATGTTTCGTATCCATATAACATAACTGGTAAAACAACACTTTTATATATTTTCAGTTTAACATTTATTTAATGATGTGGGGATGACAAGAGCTCCTTCAATGCATAATAGCACGCATTTCCAGAAATGAGCCAATGTTTAATTTCTGTGTACATCTCATTCCTATTTGTTATTATTGTTCCTAGGTATTTGAATTCAGTCACCACCTCTAAATTCCCCTCACCTGTTATCAGCTGTCCATTTCCATTATATAATATATTTCAATGTGTAACCATATGTTTAGTTTTACTGATTTACTTCCAGTTCCAAAGTAAAACTAACTTGCACATTTTACACTAACTTACGGTTGACACTTGAGATAGAATCCCATTATATGTGAACAAACATATTGGCAAATTGCTCTAGCAGGAACATGTGTTACAACATTGATCAATACGACACTAAAAGTCACTTTTCTCCAGGGCAATATTCACTGGTGGCATTGAGTAGCGATTGATCGCAGTGGCGTAGTTGGTAGAATCCCTACCTTCCACTCCGGCAACCTGGATTCAATTCCTGGTGTGTTAAGAGATTTTTAAAAAATCTCAACCTTGGGACTGGGAGTGTGTAGTGTCCAAGTTGTACCCATTGGGTTTAATTCCTCTAAAATAAATATTCCAATCATACCTTTATAGTGTAATACACTACTCAATTACATAACATCACATCAAAAGCTGCTCTAAAATACGGAAGTAAAATTTGGATTTTAAATAAAAGAAACTCTCATAAACTTCAAGTAAGCCAAATGCGCTTCTTACGATCTTTGTTAGGAGTTAATAGACTGGATCACCAAAGAAACACTATTATCAGAGGAAAACTTGGAGTAACAAGTTTAAATGAATATATACAAAGATACCAACAAGAATGGAAAAATCATGAGGAGAATGGCAATAAATAGACTTCCAAAATTGGCATTCCAATATACCCCAACTGGACATAGGGACCAAGGAAGACCAAAACTTCGGTGGAAAGATCAAGACCATCTTTGCTAGGTTTACCGTACAGGCCACATGGCCTGAAACGAATTTGTTCATGATGATGATGATGATACACTACTCAAAAGAAATTAGAGGAACACATGTTTAAACCAAAGTCACAAAATAAATATTGTAATAATTAAATTTTTTATAGTCAGATGTTTTGAGTTCGTGTATTGTTTAAAATCAGATTGAACACCTTCTGGGTTTTATTAATTTTTCTCTGAATAAGTTTGTAAAATTCCAAGAATTGATGAAACCTAAGTGAGTTCGTATTGATTTATTTTTTTAAAAACAGGTTTGAAGAATAATCTGTCCTGCAAGAATACCAAATTCGGGTGATGGACTGGCGTGCATGCAGTCCAGACCTTAATCTGATCGAGCACATGTGGGATAAGTTGGAAAAACTTGTTCATAAGTGTCCTGCTGTACCTCAGAACCTTGAAGTACTTTCACATGCACTCACCGAGGAATGGGAGAAAATCTCACAAGTTTCTGTAAGAAGGCTTCTGCAAAGCATGCCTCGTAGGTGTAATGCAGTCACTCAGACTCACAGAGGACACACTCAGTACTGAGTGTTTGAAATAACCAGGGAAACATTGATTCCTAAAACTGAAAATCTCAAATTTCCACTTTGATTTCCATTACAAATGATAACTTGTTCGTATTGCTAATACTGTACAAGAAAATATTGTTTGAATGTCTATTCTAATTTTACATAAACCTTCAATTTATAATTACAAAAGATCAAACTTTAAATTGTTTCAATATTCATTCTCGTGTTTTGGTTTAAACATGTGTTCCTCTAATTTTTTGAGTAGTGTAAAATGGGAGCTAACTAAATGTCTTAACAGCTAACAATTACTGATCAGATTACTGTTTCTTGTATTACTTTAGGGCCAAAGGTAAGCTCCCGCAATTCCAACTGAGGAGCGCAAAAGTACTGGATTGGACATTGATCAAGTTCAAATTAGCGAGAAAGATTAAGTTGGCCCTATTTAACCGTTGACACTACTTTCTTCATAATTACCATATAACCTATAACACTTGGTCAGGGATTATTAATTGTAATCCCTGACTTGGTGTTAAAGATTTACAGAATACCTGATAATTACAAGGAAACATTTCCTCCAAATAATATTTATTTTGTTATTGTTCACCTGCCTGGTAAAATTTTGGTGAAATTGACGTAATGCTCGAATTATAGAATTCCGGTACATACATATTTACTATCAATTTAAAGTTCGTAAAAAGCATAAAGAAATTTTGTGTAAGTATTAATGAACAATACATTATAAAAATGTATATAGCAGCAATGATCATTTATAACATCTCACTGATTATAAAAATGTAAATAATATAATGACAGGCAATCATATATATCGTGTCGATCAGAAAAGATGCACTGCTCTCCGATGCATTAGCCTGCTCTGGTCGTTCTGGTCAGTTCACGGCTTCCTTTAAACCTCTTGATTTGTATCGCCAAACATCGACAACGCGACCCAACCTAAGACAATTTATCATAGGGAAAAGGATTGAGATGCAAATGTTTTATGAATGAATTTTATGTTTGAAACCATACTAAACTAATCTTCATGTAAGACAATCCTAAAAGTCCCTTGGCTTACTGTTCGGCTGCTGGCCTCACACCCTCAATATGTTTATCAGATATGGATAAATTATACTGCCTACGTAGATGTGTTCAGCATGAGAGATTCCCAGCCATTATAACTATTTTCATAACCTCGGGTCGCTACCTGGTGTAGTTACTGAAATCCCTCATGATGCTAGGTTGGCACAATTCCATAAAGTCAAAAATAACAATTTTTTCAATTCCCATTATCTGCCCAAGTCCCATTGCTCTGCATGAAGGTATAATTCCTTTATCCGCTCGGCTTCACAGCTGGACTTAGGACATCTAAAATCCAAGCCAAATGTATAATTATGTACAGCTATGGTAATATAATAATGATTTCACTTGTAATTAACAAAGGAGGAAAACTAAAAATACAACACAACCAATTCTCCTTGGTAAAACATATTCGCCAATTTTATTGTATTTTTAAAAAAAAAAATCGAAGTTTTTCTTTTTGCAAAGTATTCAGATATAGTTAGTTAGGGTGACTCACGGTTAGGGCCCATTGGGTCCACCCGTCAGAAATTCTCACAATGTTAATTACAATACAATGCATCATATTTTATATTAACATTTCTACATACATCCATGTATATTGTTATCAGTATCACATACACACACACAAAAAGACAATTTTGTGAGAAATGGTCTTAGAAAGAGAAGACCCAGAACTTTAACACTATATATGGGACTGGAAACTCGCCGTTTCTTCTTACAATCGCAGTCTTCTCACGTTGCTTTTTGGTTGGCCCTTCAATGTGCACATATATGCCTGTATTGTCAAACTCCAAAATATATTTTATGGTTGCTTCCATTGTTGAGATTAGATATAGCCTAATATTTTTCTTTTAAATGGCGTAGCCCATTGTTGAGCCATAGCCTCTCCTTTGTAAGGAGTTACTAGTCCAAGTTTATTTTTAATTACCTTATTTGTTCATTGATGTCATGGATGGCATGCCGTCAACACACCCACCCAATGAGACATCTGACATGCAACTAAGATATTACTAGGACGTTAATGTCGGTAAATTTTGTTTAGAGGCCTCTTTATTCAGGCTTAAGGATCTTTTATGGGCGTGAATACCTTCTGACTCGGGACCCTCGGCCTAAAGTCCCTCGCGGAGGACTTGCTCCTTGGACTTCTATCCTAAAAAAAACCATTGACACCGGTTGGGTGTGAACCCACGACCTTTGGAATTAGAAGGAGCATAACCACTACTCCACCGCTGCCGACTAGCCTAATAATTTATTTTACATAAAAAATACTGTATCTACGCAAAATATGACATAACCTATCAAAACTAAAGTTCCTTCCCTGCTTCCCGAAGTGGAATAGGGACTATTAAAATATTTTCAAGTACTTACAACCCAAATTATTGTAGAATGTACACAAACTTGTACGTAATGAAGAATTATTTACTTCAATTAAAATTCTTACACCATACAGTAGTATCAGTTGTTATGTTAGTTGACTTTAAATAAATATCCTCAACACGTGTCCAACTCAGGGTCGGGTCGAGGGATGAGATGAGTCAGTATATATATAGAGGTCTATGAAAGACGAGGGAGCTGGCCGACCATGCTTGATGCACCATCAAACGAGCAGACGAATAAAATGAAATGGATGAGACGAGTATGGAGAAATGGTGGAATGAAATTGTGGCAGAGGAAAACAGAGGAACCATGAAAAACTTGCCCAAGTTCCATTTCGTTCACCACGAAGCCCACACTGAGTGACCGAGATTCAATCTCGGGATCCCAGCGTTGAGAGGCGACCGTATAACCGCTTGCGACATGGCACTGCCACAGTTGGTTCTATCTTCATTAATTAGTGACTAAGGAATATTACATAAAACTCATAATTTGTACTTTTCTAACTGTTCTTACATATACTAAATCACATACATATCACAATTGCTCGATGAAAAAAATTAAAACTTTACAGATATTAATATTTTACTCTCACCTGACGTCATTCCACAGTTATATCGGTTACCAATAAAAACCGTACTTTGTAAGAACAAATTATTAAAAATAGAAACTCCATATATTCTGTTAAAACAATTGAATCCTATTATATACTTGTTTTAATAAGGAATAGTAGTGTCCTACTCATAAATGGCGAGAGAAAAATCGAAGATGCATCAAGTTTAGATGAGATCCCAGCAGAACTGATAAAATCAGGGAAAGGCAAATTCATGGACAAGATACACCGGTTGTTTAGTATGATTTGGGAAAAAGAAGTTCTTCCAGATGAACGGAGAGAATCAGATATCATATAAATTTATATGAGAGCACATAAAACTGATTGCAACAACTACAGGGGCTTCTCATTGCTTTTAACTTCGTACAAAATTCTAACAAATATATTAGTAAGCAGACTTACTCTTTATATTGATGAGATTCTAGGAGATCATCAATGTGGATGTAGAAGAAATAGGTCTACAACAGATCAGATTCTTAGTATAAGACAGAATTTAGAAAAGAAATGGGAATATAATGGTACTGTACATCAACTATATGTTGACTTTAAAAATGCATACGATTCACTTAAGAGGGAGAAGTTATATAGTATCCTGTTGGAGTTCGGAATTCCTAAAAAGTTAGACCTATACGAATGTGTCTAAATGGCACAAAGAGTAGGGTGCATGTAGGCAAACAGTTTTCAGACACTTTTAAAATCCACAATGGGTTCAAGCAAGGAGATGCACTATCTCCTCTACTATTTAATTTTGTACTAGAGCATGCCATCAAATCTTTAGAAGATGAAGATCTGCAACTCAATGGTATTAATAAGCTATTAGTTTATGCTGTAGATGTAGTACTATTGGCCGAAAGCGAGGAGATACTAAAGGACAACATGCACACACTATTGAGTAACACTAAAAAATTAGGACTGGAAGTAAATATCAATAAAACATATATGGTCACACGTAGAAATACATTATAATATAAAGGAAATGGACAGCAAATGACAAATGAGGGAAATTTTGAGGAAGTGGCTGAATTCAAATACCTAGTAACAATAATCACAATTAGGAATGAGATGCACAAAGAAATTAAACAAAGGCTCAATTCTGGAAATGCATGCTATTATGCATTGCAGAGACTTTTGATGCCCCAACTCCTTTCAAAAAATGTTAAACTGAAAATATATAAAACTATTATTCTACCAGTGATATTATATGTGTGCGAAACATGGACTCATACTTTAAGGGAGGAAAGGAGTTTACGGTTATTTGAGAATAAAGTCCTTAGAAAATGTTTGGACCAATGAGAGATTAAAAGACAGGTGAATGGGGAAGACTTTATAACAATGAACTACATGGTCTTTATAGGAAGCCAGATATAATAAGAACAGTTAAGTCTCACAGATTGCAATGGGCAGGACATGTTGTGCATATGGGGAGTGAAAGACTTGCATGGAAGCTTCTTGTAGAAAAGCTAGAGGGAAAACGCCATGTTGGTAGACCAAGAATGAGGTGGGAGACTAACATTAACTATGATTTGAGGGAAGTAGGTTATTCATGAAATGATTGGAAAGCATTAGCGCAGGATAGGGATGTATGGCAAGATTATGTTATAACAGGATTTTAATATCATAATAAATATGAAAGTTAAAGTTAATAATTTTGTATTTTAAAATTCTTTTAATAATTAAATATAACTTAAATAAAGAAAAACAACTAAATAATTCATTGAAGTACTACCTGTTGGATCCAACAAGAGAAATATTGGAGAGCAAGAACACTAATGGCTTCAGTGCCAAGGCCCAGCATTTGAAAACAACAACAACATTCATTGTTGTTCATTGTTGAGTAAAAATATCTCAGTAACAATTAAATAAATTGTATTACATAACAGTTTTTGTAAATAATGCTTTTAAAATTGCTTTAAGTCATTGTTGTCAAAATTATAAAGCTTTCTGTTATAACCGTAATAAGAACACCTGCTTTACTTCATATTCTTAAATGAAAGTAAACTAAATTCTGATTGGATGTTAAAACAATTAACTTTTTCATTTAACAAATCAAATTTAAACCTTATATCTAAAGGGTTATTAACCAATAAAATTTAAAAATAAAATCATGTGATGGTAATAATGTTCTTTTAAACTAAATTATTAAAACATTTAGAAAATACAGTTGGGAAAAAATCTATATTCAGAACAAAAACAGTTATGAATTTCGAAACATCGACGGAATATGACCTCGTTTGGAGGATATTTGGCCAACCGCAGGCAGGAGGGAGCTGACATCGACATCCAGGGTTTACAACATAAATCCAACAAATCTGGCCAAGATGCTGAAGATGATTAGAAGCTAATTGAAACATGTTCAAGAACAAATCAACATTAATATTGAGGTAACATGTAAGAGTCTCAAAATAATTTAATTAAAAGAACCCCAAAATATTACTTCCTAAAATAAAACATTTAACAAACTGTTCATTGCAAACGTACAGTTGATTCAGATTTCTTAGTTGCATTGATTTCATTTACATTTGTACCATATGTTGATCACCATGTCAGAGTTCTGTGCATGGCAGACTGCCCACTGTTCTCACAGCGACAAGTTGCATCTTTGTGGTAGATAGGGGAATGGTCGGTGAAAATTTCTATCCTCCTATCTAGGTCAAGGTTGACTTGGTGGATCATTTGTGTGGTCGCTAGGAGATGAATGCTCTGACATACTCTACTATAGAGTAACTCTAGCTCTGTGCTGGATCCTCTACAGTGGATCTGCTTGCAGCCCTACCAGCTAAATCTGATGGACTACTTGTGGGATCGGCAGGAGATGAGCACACTATTGGAGTTTGGTTCGCTATATGCTGATCTTACAGCAGTGGTGGACAAACACCCAGCTGGCTTCGCTGCATAGTTTGGCTTCACTGTAGAGACTGTAGATTCAGTCTAAGAACTCGTAGAGCATTTGTGAGGTTGTCCCACAACAGTAATAGGATGTGACCCTGACTGGTATACAGCAGGGAAGGTTGGAGTTGCAGAACACTGGCGGTACTTACCAACCCTCCCAGCTAAGTCCGATGAACTCATGGACCAAACATAGGGTCACCAGGAAGTGAATATACTGACATAATATCAGCTTGCCAAAGTGCTGAACAAAAGTTGTGCATTAATTGAAGTTCATAGAATGAGCACTTCGATAATTTCCTGGGTAGAAGGGAGCAGCCAGATTTTATGTCTTAAACTGTACAGTATAAAAGAAAACATTCTAAGAAGTACAACGCGATGATACTATGGGATTTCAAAAGAGAGGAGGATGTTTATTTAGGATTCTCTCTTTTCTATTGAGATCACAGAAATAAATATATATGAAATGCATATATCATTAAAATCAATTGTAAATCTTTTATCATGGAAATGGTTATTTCTTTCTTGTAAAAAAGAATACAATACTGTAATTCCTGTGCATGGGACATACATTTGAAAGAAATGAAGAACACTAATTTACATTTTCTTAAATTTATTTACAAAATTACATTACGAAAAATTACTCCATTATTTTCAAATGAGTACAGAACAATGATGGTATTTCATTAATCAGATAACTTGATTTCAGTAACAGTATGATGCTAAACCAAAGATAAAAAAAGCACCGGAATGAGCATACTTTATTATAGCAAAGATATTTTCATAAATAACTTCCATGTTCCATTAAAGAAAAAAATACACTATTTTATTAAAAATTCTTCCTCTTGCACCATTTCCAATGAAGACTTCATGAACAGCGACCTCCTGGATGTTTATAAGAAGCTCAAATGTGATCAAAATACAAAAATAAGAGCAAATTATTCAACTAATTAAGGAAAGCCAGAAAACTAGTGGATTAATATCCATGATTTGAAAAAAAAACCTAGTACTCTACAACCTCTTTTTAAAAATAATTTATTTATAGATAATTCATTAAAATAAATTTTAAAAAACTGAATAAATATACATAAAAATGACAGAAACACATATTTAATTTCTTCTCTTCATGTTAGTGAAAATATAATCACTTCCTAAAGTTTATAAAAAAAATGGAAGTGACACAAAGAGATAAATATCAATAAGAATTTGACACTTCACCCCATAACTAGAGTTATTTTGGAAATCATCATCCTCATTCTCAACTATATTCCAACTATGAAAAGAAAAATTTCTGCCTGAACTGGGAATCAAACCCCCACTTTTAGTTTTATACGCTGGCATTTTAATGCTGAGCTAATTCAGGCTTCCTTTCCATCCAAGCACATATTTTTTCTCTTTTATTCTCTCTCTTTATCCCAATGTAATGAAATAATATTCAGAATAAAATTTACCATTAGAATAGCATAGCTGTAGCTACGGAGTATTAATTTATTTGTTTTGATGATAATAATAATAGCTTTAGCCGCATAGTATCAATTTACTTAATTTATTATATTTTAATTATTTGAATGATCTGTTATCTTCAGGTTTTTTTTCTTGCAACCTGATGGGTGATGAACAAACTTCAACATTAATTTTTGCTCATTGGAAACTTCACAATGTGGAAACAGAATACATTCAGAGAATCAATAACAGAACCATGAATTTTGAAGTTCTAGATAAGCAAGATTTGATCTCAAAGTTCATTCCACTCCCATCAGGTACTACAACAAAAGTTGGTACCAATGGCTCTGTTAAAAAAGAATTTATTTTGATGGTATATTTAAATTAACACTTCCCAAACCTGGATAGTTTATTTTAAAATATTAATTTAAATAACATGAAAATATGAAGCATTACCAGTTAAAAGTAATGTATAAATTCTCAATAAAAATACTTTAAATAGAAGTCGCCAGAAAGCGTTGTTGGTAATGATGGGTATCGGCATTAGTATGAAAGAGAATTGTACAAGAGGAAAGAATTGTGTTGATATTCGTATTGGTGCTGGTTGATATTACTGAATCAATAATGATGCATAGAGTCAAGAGATCTGGGCATGAATTTTTCTTGCTAAAGTAAAAGACAGGGAGATTCTTCACAACATGTGCTGCAAAAAATTTTTCTAAGTTCCAATCATACACAATGTGCATGCGCAAACAAACGCTTAGCGGTTTACACTATGGAATCACGGTATGCAGCCATCATGTACACAATATTTAACCAACCTAAAAGCTGACCTAATGCAATTTAAGCAATCTAACCTGTGAAAGAATGCAACACCCAAAAATAAATAGTAAATTCTGAAGTATATGTGTACAGTTAATTAGTGCATACTCTACGATGGTTGCATTGGAACACAAATTTGTTTTTGCTTAGAATATTCGTTAAAAGCAACATGGCGGCAATGTCTTCATGCTACGTATGTCATTAAATTTATAGAAGAAATATATTGAAATAACCGTTAGAAACAATATAAAAATCATTGCAAACAGTGGAAATAATTTGAAAAAATGGGAATCCTAAAAATAAAATTAGACAGGAATTTGTGAAGGAATTAAGAATGTCGCATCACATGTTGTAAAGAACAGCCAAAGACAGAATTTAGTTGAGAATGGGAATTAAGGTATCCAAAATATTTATGTCAAAGTGAGAGAATCATATTTTATGAGGTGTAGAGGTTTAGAATCAGTTTTGTATTTGATTGACCACTTGGTACTTAAAAGTGAAGAATGAACCACTGTGTGGAAGATGGTTTCAAAAATTGCTATGATATATATATATATATATATATATACACACACAAGGTCTGCAAGTGTATGTTACAAAGCATGGAACTAAACCACTGTGCAACAACTGTACATCATACCATCACTATGTAAAGTGCCCATTTACTTAATGTGCCACATTATCCAGGATATACAATTTTTTCTGATAATATTATTTAACTTAAAGAGAAAGAAAAAAATAGTTGGTATGGAATTTTGCTTTCCTTCATAAATTACAATTATAAATAATTGCACAGGAATGTGAGAGGTAATTCACCTCTCTTCAGTAATAGTTTAAAAATACAGTATTTCATATATAGGGTATCCCATGAATTTGGCATCATATTTAAGAGGTATCGGCCACGGTGAACCACTGGTTATGCTCCTTGCCTCTGGTCCCGAGGTCGTGGGTTCAAACCCGGCCGGGGTCGATGGATTCTTTAGGATGGAAAAATCCAAGGAGCAAATCCTCCGGGAGGAACTTTAAGCTGTGGGTCCCGAGTCTGAAGATTTTCAGGCTCGTAAAATATCCTTAAGCCTGAATGAAAAGTCTCTAAGCAAAATGTACCGAATTTTCCCGTCCTAATACTACCTTGGTTTCCTAGATGTCAGTATGAGGCGGAATGCTGACCACAGACCACTCAAATGACATCTATATGAAACAATTGTAACTAAATTAGTATGGTTCAAATTCTTCCCTGTAGAGGGAGAGCGCATAAATCTCTGTTAAGGGAAACATGGGCATACAAGAATACAAGAGGATTTTAAGAGGTTATATTAATGGATCTGTAAGTTGTAATAACTGTAATAAGAATTCATGTCTGCAAATAGATTAGGTGCATTTAAGACAGAACTTAATAAATATGGATAGAGCCAAGGATTGCCAGATATATGGTTTTGCCTGTAACAATACGTAAAGGTATTTGATGTTTTTATTATTAATTTAACACAATTTTAATGAAAATTGTTCTCTTCAAATTTAATTTACAGTAAAGGTACTTTGTTAACATGACATATAGCCCTATGTGAATGTTGAAGCAAGGATATATGTAACTCGTAGGTGGGACAATCCATATCAAATCGGACAGCAAAAAATCTTGCAATTTATTTTTTTAATTTTATGTATCCCTAAATATAGTGAATACATTTATAAACGTATTAATACAGAAATTTATTTTTTATCATTTATAGGTTCGTAGTTATGATGATTTAAAATTATCGTAAATATGATAAACTAAAACGTTTACTAACTAATATTTCTGAAACAGTAAACAGCAAAAATTTGTTTCAAACATATTTATATAGGTGATATCATGTAGTTTAAGGGTGTTATTTTTATAATTAGGAT
This sequence comes from Diploptera punctata, assembly GCA_030220185.1. NCBI lineage: Eukaryota > Metazoa > Arthropoda > Insecta > Blattodea > Blaberidae > Diploptera > Diploptera punctata. The sequence continues at coordinate 110,637 of JASPKZ010007847.1, forward strand.
ATTTTTATTTTCGGTGTCAATTTCTGTTTTATGGCAGTTTACTGAAAATGAAAACGGAAAAAATACAGGATACTATTCACGTAATAAGGGTTAATTTCCAGCAATTACCTTTTGGAGAGTTGAATAGTTCAGACAATATAAATGTTTTTTATTCTATTTTCGTAAAAACTCGCGGGTCCACGGCGCAGCAGATTCATTTCACGACCAAGGTCGCGCGCGTACTTTATTGAAAGAGCTTCATCAGTGACTTTTTCAACTGCCATTAAATCGAATAGATTATTATATGTTCTGCTTAATGGAACAGTACCGTAAATTTATAAAAGTGGCGATATTTTAATTCTTACGCAGTAGATATTTATTTATCAAATTTTATTGCTGAAGTGAGAAGTAAAGAGCTCTGTTACTTACGTTTACTGTGAATTAGTAAACAAATTATTTATAACTAACTCACTCACTGGCTCTGTGGAACCTGTAGGTTCATGGCAGCGCGGACATAAGCTCTCCATACATCCCATCCCGAGCTAACGTTTTCCAATTATCCCCTATATAATCTATTTCCCTCAAATCATGTATAATGTTATTCTCCCACCTCATTCTTAGTCTTCCAACTGGGCTTTTCCCTCCGGTTTTCCTACCAGAAATTTCCAAGCACCTCTTTCATCTTCCATACGTGCCACATTTCCTGCACATCGCAGCCTACGAGACTGTTTTTATTATATCTGGCTTCCTATACAGATCATGTAGCTCACTATTATGTAGTTTTCTCCATTCACCTGTCTGTTCATCTCTTTTTGATCCAAAAATTTTCCTACTCGTAATCTTCTGCCCTTTTTTAAACAAATTATTTATTTTGTTACAATTTTTTTATTAAAGTTTAAATGTAATATTACATAATAAAAACTCTTTCATCATTAATGAATAAACTGGTATAAATTTGTATTATGTTATAATTACTAATTTCAGTCTTAAAATAACTTTTTATTTAGTGTATTTTATTGTACCCTGAAAACTTTGACGAAATAGTATTGTTTTAAGATATCACTTCCAAATAAAACCGAATGTTTTAATACTCGTACCACTTCCTACCAAACAATAATAATGCAATGTCAGCAAGTCTTCCTTAAACATCTGTTTTACATAAACAATTCTCAAGTTCAGACAGTTGATTTACATCAGTATGTTTAGTGCATCTCGTCATTTTAAGTGTCACAGTCAAATTTAAAATATCTTATTGTTTTTAACTCACAAGTTTGCAGATCTACAAAGACTGAATGGTGTGTTAGAAGTTAAATATAATTTTAATTATGCGTATATTAGTATACAATAGTTATTAACAATATTATGTGTTAATATATCATTTTACAATTTCTTAAATGTATCTGGAATGAGAGAATAATCGTAGAGGTATACATTTTTGTGTTATAAAAGGAGAATAATGGGAAGTTTAGACATCAAATTAAACACTATAACAATAATTTAGCTTATAATAAAAGCTAATATTATCGTGCATTTTAAATTCATCTTAGATATGTCATGAGTAAGGGATGCAAGATCAGTAAGTGATACCAAGCCAATAAAATATATTTATACCTCTTAAATATTACTTGCAACAGCATGGAAATTGTTATAAATTATTATCGATAGCTTAACATTACTTACCATATTCAACATCGGACATTGGCGTAGGGTACAAGTACAAAATATTACAACACTTACAAAACTACTCTCTAGAAAATATTTTTAACAGGCCTACCAGCTTGAGTTCGTAGGTGTTTAGTAATTTAAATTAAACTATACATTAGCCAAAATCAGCACAAAATTAACCGCCTACTGAATATATCAATAAAGATTGTTATATTTAATGACGTTTATTATGAAGCAATTTATTTCAAGCGTGAGGTTCTCCTACGTACCATAAATTTACGACACGGGACTCGCGGATTTCCTTCCTTCTGGAGAAAGCTACATTCAGAATTGTTACGCCTTTAAAATATAATTGATTCCTATCGAGTTTGAACCCGCGAACCTCGGAATCGGAGGCGTGCAGAGTATCCACTTGTCCACGATGATGATGATGATGATGATATAATTGTAATAATGATAATAAAAATAATGTAATGATGATAACAATAAAAAATATTTGTAAGTGCGTAAAGGACTATTACCAAGTAGCTCCGTCATTGTTTGTACGAGCGAGCGATCTCCACTCACGCGAAAGATATTGCGGGCAGTCTACACATAGGTGATTTTAGGAAAAATAATTATTTTTGGTAGTTTCCTTTCAAGACTCCACTTTAATACTAATTACAAAAAATTAACTGGTGTTCAGGTAATAATGTGGCATTTTTTGATTTTATAAAATTTTTGGTGAGGAAGGTCAATTGCGTATTAATTGCATTTACGCCCTTCAGAAAAACGTAAATATTAACATACTAATTTTCAAGCGATAGAGCTTGAAATCATCTATAATGTGACTATCTTTTCAAGTTGAGGGAATAGCCATACTTCGAGAAATGTATTTTATAAAAGAGACTATTTAAAACAGTACGATAATTTGACAGCTCTATTACTTTTTAATTACACCAAGCACAGACTTGAAATTCGGTTCAGATATTCAGTATATCATAAAGTTTCACTGTAAAAAAAATTGTAAACTTTTAAAGATGTGAGTTCAATTTTCACAATTTTTTTGCCGATTTCGTATGGAATGTCCCAGGTACATAATCACATGGACATAAGCTCTCCATACTTCCAATCCTGAGTTAATGTTTCCAACCATTCCCTGTATAATTTACCTCCATCAGACCTCTTGGTGCTCTCATGTGGAGGAACAATTGGAATTGCACTTCTTTGTCGCTTTTGTGTTATAGGTCTTGGAACTATATTTCATTCTTCTGTGTTATAATACAACTTTGACATTGATACAGTTCTGTTGGAGGTGGAGTGCAGCTGGCTGCAAAGTTAAAAAATAACTTTATGCAATGAGAAATTCATTATATAATGGAAATGACAGTTAATGACAAATGAAGGAAATTTTGAAGAATAGTAAATTCAAATACCTAGGTACAATAATTACAAACAGGAATGAGGTGGCAGAAAGAAATTACACATAGGCTCAATCTTAGAAATGTATGTTATTATGATTTGAAAGGACTTTTGTCATCCCAATTTCTCTCAAAAACATTAAACTGAAAATAAAACTGTTATTCTCCAAGTTATACGTATAGTATTATATGAATCTGAATCGACTTTAATCGAGGAGAAAAGATTGTGAGTACTTGAAAATAAAGTTCTTAGGAAAACTTTGGACCAAAAATAATATGAACAGACAGGTGAATGGAGAAGACTACATATAGTGAGACACATGATTATGTGAAACCAGATGTAATAAGAGCAGTTAGTCTTGTAGACTGCGATATCCTGGAGATATGACACAATTGGAAATGAAAACTCTTTGTAGCAAAACCAGAGGGAAAGTGCCCAGTAGGTAGGCCATGAATAAGGCAGGAGAATAAAATGAACCATATTTGAGGGAGGTAAATTATACAGGGGATGATTGAAAAAGTTTGCTCATGATAGGTGTGTATGGAGAGCTTTTATATCCATGCAGCCATGAACCTATGGGTTCACTAATGCCAGTGAGCCAGTTATGCACTAGTCATACAATTTAACAAGCTTTGGTAAATTATTACATGTACAATGGATCCAACTCAATTTTTACTCTATACTTCAAAAAAAAAAAAATATTGGGATAAATTTCCATTATGTAATGTAAACATTTTTTCTAAGTGCAAAGTAGATAACGTGCACATGCATCAGCAGACGAACATAAATATAGATTAAATCCGTGCAAAGCACCAAACTTATAGAGAATATTTCTTTGAAAAAAAAATTAATGCTTGAACCGGGAATCGAACCCTGGACCTCTGACTATATATGTCAGCGTGCAATCCATTACAACATTCAAGACCCAACACAACTGCTAAATTTTCTTTCCACTTATACAATTCTTTTACATCCGAAGGCAGATAGTTCTTGCTATTAAGGTAAAGTTAATAGTGAGAGCTATCTGCCTTCGGACGTAAGAGAATTGTATAAGTGGAAAGAAAATGTTGTTGTATCTGGTCTTGAATGGTGTAATAGACTGAATGCTGATGTACAGAGTCAGAAGTCCAGGGTTTGATTCCCAATTCAAGTATTAATTTTTTTTTTTTTCAAAGAATAAATCTGTCCAGGACTGGAATATGTTAAACTAAATAAAACATCAACATTTTCTTTTGTCCAATATCAGCAGATTGTTTTATGAGATTAACAGAATTCTCTGATGGCATTGGCGGAGTTGTAGCCAACTTATAAGGCTGGGTTCAATTACTCTGATGATACATGTGATAAACAATAATCAACAACCAAAGAGTCCTTAAACCAAAAACTTAATCTTAATTCCAGACCATGAGTGACCATAGGAAATAATTTCTTTTAAGGAAAGATTCCTGTAGTCAGAACAGAAATCAAACCAGGGACCTCATGAACTGTAGTCATGATGCTCTGACCACAAGACAATGATGGTGGTGTTTAGAGAATATTTAAAGCTCATTTCCAATCACAGAAGAAACTGGTTGAACATTTCACAACATATGTATGGAACAATATCAAGGATAGAATAAAAGTGGATGGGGCGGTTTTGTAAATATTTATCATGTCCTTTTGTTACATTTGTGGCTTGACACAAAAATATCTTGCTGCCCTAAGAGTTTCACTTTGCGAAGGAAACTTGCAAATTTTTTATTGCAAAATAAAAAATAATGGACTGATATATTAATATAATTGATTTGGAGCTTTGTGTGTAAATAGAGAAAAATATTTTATGCTGTGTTCAGAGCATGATGTCGCCCTATACCCCATTACAAGACGTTAGTGTAGAAAATAATAAGTTAAAAGTACTGGCATATCATATTTGGGAGAACAATTTTATTTGTTTGAATTGGGATTTGTTCCAAGACCAACAGTTTTACACACAAACACATTAACCACTTGTGCTACCGAAGCATCCCTATTCAGACCTAAAATTTTGTACAAAAAGTACCATAGTTTGAGATCGTGAAAATAAAGTGAAATAACTTACCACAGCCGTGTAACTTTGAAATACTGTGTATGCTGATGGGGTCACCACATAATTAAGAATAGGAGCACGTAGTACAGGAGCAGGAATAAAAGGAGGTGGTGTTCCAGCACCTGGTAATAACATTCGTAGGGCAGGGCATACAAAACCAGTTGGGGCGACGGAAATTTAGCAGCATATGCAGGACGAGCAATGTGAGCATGAGGCATTATTAACTGATGTGAAGGAGTTCCTGCTGACTGAGGATGCTGAGGCGTGTCTCCGTAAACTGGGTGTGGTATTACATAATCTAAAAAAAAAATTATTATTCATAGCAAATGGCTGAAAGAGAACATAGAGTTGTATGAACAATATAAAGAAGCAAGGAGAATTATTAAAAGAGCATATATGTGCACTAACAGTTTATATCATCATTTTTCTTTTATCTGTTAGTCCATCAAGAACTGTTACAATCTAAAATAAAACACTGATATTCTTGAGCCATCTCTTCCCCAGACAATGCATATGTGCATTTGTGTATAATATGTACATTTCCTCGAGGCAGAAGATCTGTGGGTCGACCTTTTCGGAGATGGCGGGAGACCATAACGGGCCACTGGGCCAAATACTTGAAAGGACGATGATGATGATGTACATGTGTGTGTATATATTATATATATATATATATGATATGAAAAGAAAAAAGAATGCTTGAGTCGGGATTCTTTTTTCTTTTCATATCATATTTGCCTTCATTGCCAAATGTCAAAAATATATATATATACACACACACAATATATTATATTGTATTTGTTTGCATAATTTGTGCACTTTTGAATTTACTTTGGCCACTGAAAAATTGGGGAGCGTAAAACATGGGGATTTTTAAAATTAGAGGTATCAATTATGGTAGTTAATTATAATTAAGAATACAGTAATTCTGTCATCTCTTATAATTTTTTAGCATAACACTGTAGGTAATCTTTAATTATTCTTTTTTGTCCAAATTCCACCAGGTTGTCTCTTATGACATTTCTGACCAGAGATAACCCACTATAGAGATGACCAGCGCCAATGTTATTCAGTGATGCCTAGACTCCAGAGACCTCAAGTGTTGGCAGAAAACACTAACCGATTACAGCTTACTGTATTATCGGCAAAACAATTTGCGCCATCTATCGATAAAAGTATAAGTAATCAGTGTTGATCCCGGTGGCTCAGTCGTCACTTTCGTCGTTTGTAATACCACATTTTAAATAATGCCTGGAATAATATTAATCAATCAGATTTAAGCTCACCTCACATTATTGAAAAACTCAGGACTAGTTTCGAAAGGGAAACTTCTTTCGAAACTGGTCCTCTGTTTTACAAAAGTATGAGGCAAGCTGTAAAATTTGAGTAATTATTATTAAATAAAACCTCACAGTGTTATGAATATATCAATTCACAACTTCATCTCAATTTCCAAGACCCTCAACTTACTCTTTATTCTATACATGGAATACATTCCTAACATCAGAAAAACAGTTGATTAGTTTTAGAAAACTGGAAAATATTTTATTATTCAATTAATTATTTTAAAGTATTCATTTAAACTGTTTTGTTGTTCAAAATTTTCTTAGAAAGAACATTTTTTGCATTACATTTTCTTAGTATTAAAGAAAGGATGACCCTGATTATCAAGGAAAGGTTCAAATAAAAATACAGATATAATTTAATAATCATTTATTTATTTTAGACATATGAACAAAATAATAATAATAAACAATAAGAGAATTTAAGTAATTATGAAGAATTAATGCATTGAGATTTTTTAATTTCTTTCCCTACATATTTTACCAACAAAATTTGGTCCCTTACAAAAAAGGTAATTAAAAATTACAGGTATCTTACTGTTCTTAACATATGATAATCTCAATCAAACAATGCATTAAATCACAATAAACCATTAATTTCACTGTATTGGTGGTGTATTCAGTTATCTATGACCCCTTTCCAGATGGAGGTTAAGAGCAGCATTACTGAACATTTGCAGATCTGAATAGAAAGAAAAAAAAGTTATACAAAGTATGTACTGTACTTGACACTACATAGTTTTTGAATCTTTATAAACATACTACAGTTATATGAACATGAAAAAATACAGAAATCCTATGTATTATTTCAACAGAATAACCATAAAGTAAGCTATAAAAGAACTGGTAGAAAATAAACATTCTCCTATCTAAAAATATCAGTTCTTTTGCTGAAATAAAAAAAATTATAAAAACAAGTACCGTACTTATAATTAAATATATCCTTCATTGTTTTTTTTAAGTTTTAATTAATGTAATATGTTTTCAGTCTCAAGTACAACATTCTGGGGTTCAAGTTACAATATATACAGGGCAAGTCAAAATGTTGTGCAGGTTTTCAGAAATTTATTATGTGAAATGTAATGAACATATAATATTGTGAGACATATTGTATGAAAGATAAACTCTCAAAGTTTTTTTTTAAATATTCACAGATGTTCTATGTGAGCGCCATACAGTTTTTTGTGGTAGTTGAAGTTCTGTGTCGCTCCCCCGGTAGGTGGATTTCTGTGGACTCCGCACGAAGCATGTGCGAACGCGTTCGACTGTCTCTTCACTCGTCGACGGACGGCCAGTCGATTTTCGTTTACAGATACAGCCTGAATCCCTAAATTGTGTGTACCACTTACGAATGGATCTCCCATCCGGCGGGTCTTTATCGTATCTGGTACGGAAATGTCGTTGAACACTAGTCACAGAGTTGTTTACATGGTAATCAAGCACACAGAAAGACTTCTGATCCCCAGTCAACGCCATTTTCCTTTACTGCTCTGCTGTTGACATCTTGCGGGTGAACGCGGAACTTTAGAAGTGGACAACTAAACTTTGAGAGTTTACCTTTCATACAATATGTCTCACGATATTATATGTTCATTACATTTCACATAATAAATTTCTGAAAACCTGCACAACATTTTGACTTGCCCTGTATATAAATTCAATATATGGTTATCCTTCGAGAGCAGACAGTTATCTATTATGGCTTGCTATGTCTTACGTAACTTTACTCGCTCTATTAACACCATCTTTCAGAGGTTGACCAAGATATAGACAAAGTCTGAAGAACAAGTTAAGGAGAAATGTCTAGACAAGGTTAATTCAATGGATAGAAATTATGGAAGAGTAGACATGGAATAACCAAGATAGATAGAGAATCTTATCCAAAACTTGATCCCAGAACAATGAAAGGTGGCTAGATGAAGAATAATAATTCAATATAATTACGTCAAAGATATGGCATCAATGTACCTATCACTAAAAAAAAAGTTACTTAAAATCATATTATTTCTAACATTATACAAAAGCATGTTTGCCCACTAAAAATTCTGTATGCACTATATAGGCTAACACATCATACATAGGAAGATTTTCCACTAGATCACATAGTAATGGAACAGTCACATAAGAATCTTGTATTATGCGCAGGAAAAATATTAAGAATTTTAACAAGCATTAGAATTTTTTTATAAAGTAGGAAATGTAAATAAAAACAAAACTATAACCTAATAATTCCGTAAAAGTAATATAAAGAATTTTAAAAATTCCGTGACCTAATGGAAACATGAGCCAATTCATATATCTTAATATTTATTTTAATGCATGTATTAATAATAATTACTAGAAAATATTCTTTTAAACAGAAAATTAATTTCTTCTAATTAAACAAACAAAAATTGATGCACGATGCTCCTACATTTTAAAATACGCAGCCAACATAATAGAATAAAATATACAGTTTATTATGATATAAATAAAATAAACTAGGTATAAAAATTATTCAAAGCTAATATTACATGGAATAGTTTAAACAAACGTTTTATCAAGATAATGTTTCTACTTAAATTAAGAGTAGGTCAGCTCATTTCAAATAATAAAAAAATATTTATTTCAAGGAGTCTGTTGGCTGCACTGTCACTGCAGATGAATTTGCTTATCGACATAGCGACTTAAGCGCCTCCAAGCGTTGGCAGAAAAAACTAGGCCTGGCATCACTCTCTTCCATTTGCGTTGGCCTGGGGTGTTTCTGACTTTCTCTCTCCTCCCTGGCTTGTGGCAGAATTGTAATCCATTTCTTAGGTTGGGGCACCTTGAAGGGGGAGTTACGTTACCCCTATGATATGATGGGTGATAAATGATAATGAAACCCCAGGAAAGTCCTTAATCTAAATTCCAGACCATGGGCAACCACAGGAATAATTTCCTTTCAGATAAAATTCCTCATGAATTGTAGTCAGAAACGCTGACCACTAGCTGGTCTAATCTTGAATTATGCAAGTAATAATGATATTAATACAGAAATGAAACAATTCAAATACAGCAATAATTAATTTTGCTGAGTTGATTTTTGACTCACCTCATACTTCTTAACTCCCTTGCAAATCCAGATTTCGTCACTGTATTTGTGGCATTCTCAATGCTGTTCATCACTTTGAATTTATATAATGCTATATAATTGTTATTTTTCTTTCCCATCTTGAGATACCATATAAATGCATGTGTACATTAGAGGTGTTGAAAGTTAACTGAAATACCAGTATTTACTTTTGTAACACTTGTCTCTACCAAGGGCAAGCATTGTTAAAGTAGTGAGACTTCGGGTTTTTTTTTTGTGAAGCAGGTAGTTTAGTTTGCTGATAAATGACCTATGTTGGCATGTAAGAATTGGCAATGTAATTCAGGGAAGGAAAATCCCTACAACACTGAGAAGAAATGCTACCTAAAATGTGTGCGCAAATTATATGGCGCAAAAATAAAGATCAAAATATCCCCTTAAAATTAGGGTGGACAAAATATCATCATCATCATCATCACTCCAGGGATTAGGCAATTGCCCGTTCCGACTTCATAATGCATCAGCCCAACGTCTTCTAGGTCTTCCAACATCACGCCTTCCTCTTGCTTGATAATTTCTTTCTTGCTAACAAAGAAATTTTATCCTTTTACTTGTCTTAGGAACCGCATCTCTGCTGACAAAATATGCAGGGCCAAATTTCATAAGCAAATATGGTAATCACTGGGGAACGAATACCTCATCGAACAATAGCATTTACTATAAAGATTAATAAGGTTCTAAGATATAGTCTCCGAGTTCTATGTATTATTTTTTTCAAGATATAAAAGACAAATCTCCAATGTGACCTTATATGTTAAATTTCTAAAATCACCTAGTCAGAGTAGAAAATATGTTGGAGCACGGGTCTGGTTGCGGATAGACTTCTCGCTGAACATGGTTCTGAAATCCGTAGAGTCGTGCTTAGGATTGTTGTTACCATTGTCGCCATCCCTCTTGGAAATACTCATTAGGTGGATTCTTGTGTATATGTTGTTCCCGATTCTTGGCAGTTGACATTGACGTAATGATGAATAATGTTTTTGGACGGTTGCTGTCGCTATTGTCTCGTTGTTGCTGCTCCTGTTGGTGTTGCATTCTGGGTGGTACAACAACCTGCTCTCTTTGATCTGACCTTGTGACTCCTGATTGTTCCATTGTTGCGATTGTAACTGGCCTGCTGCTGTGATTGATGGTGCTGAGATATGAACTTTACCTTCTGTCTATGGAAAATGGTCCATTTAGGTAGTCATATTGTTTGTTTCCTTTTCCAGACCTATCCATCACTCTTACCATACTAGTAGTCCTGAAAAATAAATCAAGAGTGATCAGCATAAAGATTGTAATACAGCTGTATAAAATGTATATATATTATTTTAGTTACTTAACTCTTTTCTTAGTCAATCTTAAATAAAAAAAAACAATATCCCACTATCTAAGGAGCAAGATGTCTGTTGAGTTTGGTTATGGACTAGTATCATTGTTTTATATTTCCAATTCACTTATATCTATTTACTCCTCTAGCAATACAATTTGACGATGATATGATATCAACAAGTAAGATGCATATTTCTAAAATCATTCGAGATTTGATGGATAGCTATCTGTTGCCACCAGCTCAATGAAAGTAACTGTACAGAAACACTTATTAGGTTAGTAGCACGCAAATCTTTTATATAACCTTATTATTAAAGAAAAATGTAAATGTCATCTGTCCTATCAGAGATTACTGTGTTTTAATTGCAACACACAACTAAAGGAACTAAATCTTCATAAAATGGTCGCTAATCTAAATTTATGCATCATGCACTTAGGACACCAAATATTTCCGGTCTTGAATTGCTTTAATGCAAATAACTAACTGCCAAACAAGGAGAAATAAGTTTTTGATAATATCCAGTATAGTTTTTTTCATTGTGTTGGCATGACAATAAATAGTGAATATAGACTGTCAAACTGTAAATGCATTTTTCTTAAAACTTACTTAATGGCACATAGGCAGTTTATTCATAATGCATGTCCAATTATTTTTTAAATCAAAAATTCAGTGGGAAGTAAACACTAGGAGGTATATTTCAGTTTATAAACGAGTTGAGAGACAATATTTATCCTACTCACCTCATACAAGTTTTCATTCTTTCACTACTACAAGTTTTCCTAAGTGTCATTTCCACCTTCATCTCTTCAGTCAAACTTCAACATGTTTTTTACCATTAACAACATGGCAAGTCCCGAAGATGATGTTAACGGAAACATTATCAAAAGTTAGAGTATGACTGAAGAAGAAAGGTGAAATGGCCTTTGAAGCTGGGTATCGTGAAAACATGGAACTTTATGAGGATGAGATAAAAAAACACATTTTTTCTCCAACCAGTCGGTAAATATAAGGAAGAAATTAACTTATTTTAGGAATTCACATTTTAGGGTATATTCATTTAGGTAAAATGTTTTTTATTAATCACTCACCGTATAGTGATTCATATAGGTGGGTGAGTCATGCAAAAATTTTACCGTAAATAATGAAAGAATTGATATTTGAAAAAGGGTTTAAGAGAATGGGTCCCGGATCACAGTGGTACTAGTGGTTTATGTTCCATTGCCTCTGTGTCCCAAGGCGTCATAGGTTCAAACTCGGTTGGTGTTGATGAACTTTTTAGGATGGAAAATTGAAAGAACCAAGTTCCTCTGGGAAGGACTATCCAAGGCCATGCATATCCAGAAGTCTGAAGATTTTCAGGGCTCATAAAAGAAGACTAATGCAGCTTGATAGAAGAGGACCTACTAAGCAAAATTTACGTACTAACCATTCAAGTATAAACTTGATGTTCATATGTCTCTTTGAGGTGACATACTGACTATATGTCACTCAATGACAAATGTATGGAAATAAATGTTAACTAAAATTCAGAATGGTTAATATCAAGAATACCCAAAGGGAGAGGTCAGGGACCTGACTGGGCCATAGGATGGGTTGCTGAAGTATACTGTATAGAACGAATTTTTTGCAAAGTGATGCTACAAATTTGAAGAATAAAGGCAATGTGTGAAAGAAAACAAGGCCATATACGGGCTGTAATATTACAGAATAAGTATTTACATACCATCCTTTAGCATATAATAAGTTTAACAAAAATTCAGCGAATTCAACATTAGCACCGAAAAATTATTATAGTCATGTTTGAAAACATGAAGTATGGGGTAAGATCAGATACTACTCATTTTATTAATAGCCTGAATAGGTTAATTAAAACCAACACATATGAAAAGATAGATGAAGGCAACAGTCATGGATTTATCAAATTGATTGCAAAGATTCTGAAATAATATAGGCCTACATTGGAAAAATAAGAAGGAACTTGAATACAAGTTTGAGAGAACACCTTAGAAATGTTAAAATTGGGAAATAGAAAAATGCATGATCAGAAAACCACAGCGTCAAAACAAAGGCCAAATTAATTATAAATAAAAAGAAACCTCATAGTGTTATTTCCTACATATATTAAATAAAGGCCAAATTACTGAAACAGATGGATACAGTTAGGGAACTCGCAATTTTGGAGAAAATCTACATTCACAAAAATATAAAAGAAAATAATGAATTTTGAAATTCCCAGCAAAAGAAATTAGATTTGGAAGTATATCGGTTTGCCTATAGAGGTAGCAGAAATTAACCTACTGCCGATTCAACAGTTCGTAAAAATTAATAATGAAACGTAACATATACAATCTGGTCTTTAAGAAATCTGCAAATATGAGGTCAGTCGTGAACATTTATTAACTCTCTATTAATTAAAATAAACCTCATAGTCTCATTTCATTTAAAAATTAGATAAAAATATTTTGAACAAAAATGGAAATAGCAGATATTTTGCTACTAACTAACTAACTAACTCATTGGCACTATCGAACCCGTAGGTTCAAGGCCGCGCGGATATAAGCTCTCCATATATCCCTATCCTGAGCCAATGTTTTCTAATCATCCCCTGTATAATCTACATCCCTCAAATCATAGTTAATGTTATTCTCCCACCTCATTCTTGGTCTACCAACTGGACGTTTTCCCCTCTGGCTTCCTACAAGAAGCTTCCATGCAAGTCTTTCATTCCCCATTCATGCCACATGTCCTGCCGATCGCAGTCTACGAGACTTAACTGTTCTTATTATATCTGGCTTCCAATAAAAACCATGTAATTCACTGTTATGCACTCTTCTCCATTCACCTGTCTGTTCATCTCTCTTTGGTCCAAAAATTGTCCCTAGAACTTTATTCTCATATACTTGTAATCTCCTTTGCTGCCTTAAAGTAAGAATCCATGTTTTGCATCCATATAATATAACTGGTAGAATAGTAGTTTTATATATTTTCAGTTTAATGTATTTTGAAAGGAGTTGGGACATCAAGAGTCTCTGTAATGTATAATAACATGCATTTCCAGAATTGGGCCTAAGTTTAATTTCCTTGTGTATCTCATTCCTGTTTGTGATTATTGTTCCTAGGTACACTTCCTCAAAATTTCCCTAATTTGTCATTAGCTGTCCATTTCCATTGGGCCTATATAAAGTATTTTTATGTGTGACCATATATTTAGTTTTATTGATATTTACTTCCAGTCCCAATTTCTTAGTGTTACTCAGTAGTGTGTGCGTGTTGGCCTTTAGTATCTCCTGGCTATCGGCCAGTAGTACTACATAATCAGCATAAACTAACAGCTTATTAATACCATTGAGTTGTAAGCCTTCTTCTTCCTCTAAATATTTGATGGCATACTGTAGTACAAAATTAAATAGTAGAGGAAATAGTGCATCTCCTTGCTTCAACCCATTCTGGATTTCGAAAGTATCCGAGAAAATGTTGCCTACACGCACCCTACTCCTTGCGCCATTTAGACACATTCTTATAAGTCTAACTTTTTAGGAATTCTGTACTCTAGCAGGATACTATATAACTTTTCCCTCTTAATTGAATCGTATGCCTTTTGGAAGTCTACATATAAGATTTTTAAGATTTAAGATTTAAGATTTATTTAGCCTGGTGGAGTTAAGGCCATGTGGCCTTCTCTTCCACTCACCAGGACAAACATATATTACATAAGAATATAACAATGTTAATTAACTCTAATATTAAACACTAAGTAAAAATTTGATCAAAAGATAATATCTAATATACATATTACGATCTATAATACAACCAGTTAATATTAGTTAAAATTAAGACTAAAACTAATAATAAATGTATACAAGCAAGACATATTAAATTGTCCCTGTCTAGTGTATATAAAAAACAGAAAAATAATGAGATATAGAAAACTAATTTTACGATTATACAATATTTAAAACAAAACAAATAAAAATATTTGTTATTCTTAATATTATTTACATAAATAATTAAATATATTAATATTGCTAAAAGAATACTATCAGTGAGGTGTATAAGTCAGTTTGTTATTAAATAATTCTTTAGTTTGTTTTTGAAGGATGTTATAGTTTGACAGTCTCTGACATAGGGTGGAAGGGAATTCCATGTTTTGGTAAGTGACACCGTAAAAGATAATGAATAATATACAGTGTGATGAGGCGGGATATAAAGGACAATGTGCTGATGGATCGAGTGTCAAGATTATGTGTGTCGGATAGTCTGATGAAGCGGCGTGATAAATAATTAGGCGATGATGTGTGAAGTATTTTATAGAGAAGGGATAGGGAATGGACAGTTCTACGATCTCTTAGACGAAACCACGATAATTGTTCCATATAGTTGGTGTACAGTGCTATTATATTCCCATTTCTTTTCTAAAATCTTTCTTAAGCTAAAAATCTGATCTGTTGTAGACATGTTTCTTCTAAATCCACATTGATGATCTCCTAGAATCTCATCAATATAAGGAGTAAGTCTACTTACTAATACATTTGTTAGAATTCCATACGAAGTTGAAAGTAATTAGATGCCCCTATAGTTGTTGCAACCAGTTTTATCTCCTTTCTTATAAATTTGTATGATAATTGATTCTTTCCATTCATCTGGAAGAGCTTCCTCATCCCAAATCATATTAAGCAACTGGTGTATCTTGTCTATCAATTTTTCTCCACCAGATTTGTCAGTTCTGCTGGGATCTCATCTGAACCTGATGCTTTATACAGCTTCATTTTTCTATCGCCATTTCAACCTCTAATGCACTTGGTTCCATGATTAAAATTTCTGCTGTCTGTAAATTATTCTCTTCGATTTCCTGTTCTATATGTACTTTTAATAATTGATTAAAGTAACTTTTTCATCTATTTAATACACTACTGGAATCTGCAATCATATCCCCATTTTCATTCCGAATTACATTTGTTCTAGCCTGAAACCCTTTCTTCTCTATCCTGATTCCCTGATATAATTCCCTATGTTCCTATTTTGGCATTCATTTCAAGACCATTAATCTTCTCTCTCAAATATTCCCTCTTTTTACTCTTTAGTAACTTGGTGGTTTCCCGTCTAATACCACCCAATTGCTCTAAATTTAAATCATTTGACTCGTGTAATCATTCAATTTTTGCTTGCTTTCTTTCTTTACAATGTCGGCACATTCCTCATCAAACCATTTCTTGTTTTTTCTCTTTTTAAAGTGACCAATGCTTTCTGATGCTGACAATTTAATAGTATCTCTTATAGCCTCCCATACTTTATTTATGTCCGTTCCTTGTTCGTTTGCCACATTGTCATCTGAAGATTTCAGTACTTCAAATCTATTAGCAATTTTAATCTGGTATTCTTGCTGCATTTCACCATTTTTCAAGTTTTTTTAAATCAAATTTTCCAGAATCATCTTTAGCATTTGTTCCTCTCATTAGCGATAGCCGTTGTCTGATTTTCACTCTGACTGATCCGAATTACAGTCTGTCCCTCTAACTGATCTAAACATCAATGATACTACCGTGCCAGTGTTTGTCCACTAATACGTGATCTATCTGGTTTTGAGTTTTGCTATCAGGAGACATCCAGGTGTATTTATGAATATCCTTATGCTGAAATGTTGTGCTCTTAACAATGAGATTCTTTGATGTGGCAAAGGTGACTAATCTAACCCCATTGTCGTTGCTATCTTTATGAAGACTGAATTTGCCTCTTGTTGGTTTGAATATATCTTCCCATCCCACTTTTGCATTAAAATCTCCTAAGACAATTTTCATATGATATCGTGTATCAAATACGGATTCTAATTCTTTATAGAACTCACCCTTGATCTTGTCATCTTTATCTTCTGTGGAGAATGTACATTTACGATTACAAATCATGCCGTTTACCCTTTAGAATTATGTGTGATATCCTATCACTGACAACTTAATATCTCGGATAGGATCCTCCTTTGGACTAAAAACCCGTTTCAAATTCAGGTCTTTCTGCACCCCCGCAGTATAATGCAAACTTCCTGATTCCTGACTACCTTCTCTTTGGCCATCTAACTTCCTGTAAATCAACTATATCCAAGGGTGATTTTTCTAATTCACGGGTTAATACCTCTAATGCCCCACTATTGTATAAAGTTCTAACATGCCATGTTCCTAGGAACATGCCCCTATGTTTGAGTCTTTGGCAGGGGTTCCCTGAAGTAGTCCCCGCCCGGAGAAACGAATGGGGGACTATTTGACCTCCGGAAAATTTTACCCCAGTTGAACTCATGTCCGCATTTCTTGACGGTTGTATTTTTACGGTGAAAGATAGTCACTCTTTCGATCAAGGTACTTTTTTTGTCTGGCATATTATCACCTTCGACCAGTTCGGCATGGGTACCCTATCGGCAGCAATGCTACCGCCGGCATAGCTCTTGGGATAATTTAAGTACGCAAGCCACTCCACCCCGACAAGGTAAAGATTCCATGGAGGGAGATATTTTGCTACACTATCATAATATCAAAAGATTTTACAGTACTTACTGTTACTACGTCAATATTCCTTTGGTCCATCATCTTGCATAGATTTGATCGCTACTTAATAATTTGAAGATATATTTGATTGTTGATGATTTTGTGATAAGGAAACAGAATTCACGTCACCATCTTCATGTAAATGCTGTACAGAATCTTGTGAAAATCTTGTTCCAGAATGACCTCTGGTGACCACGAGATTTAGTTAAATTGCCATCCATACCACCAACACAACTACCCCTTCCCCTGCCGCGCCCTCGCCCTCGTACATTTCTTGGTCCACCATCTGTAAATGGTCCATTACGAATATCGGGATGAACTCATCTGTTTGAAGCTACATTTGAGGTGCCATTATTTTCCTCTGATTTTGTTCACATTATTGTTATTTTCCCGGTTCTGAGTCCTAAAATACAAATATTTGAACAAAATATAATAAATAATAATAATAATAATAATAATAATAATAATATAAATAATAATAATATATAAATAATAATAATAATAATAAAAGTTTTATTTAATTGGCAGAGTTAAGGCCATTATGTCTTATCTTTGACTGAACCAGTAAATTAATATATACAAATTAAAATATTTTGAGTCCCAGTCCGAGCGTATGATTATTCTCTACAAATATAAATTAAAATATGTTTAAAAATTATAACTATTCCCTCTGATGATATTTTTATCTTTTCGCGATGGAGAGTTTTGCATGCTTAAATGACCTTGGGAGCTATGATGGCAATATCATTGCTACCAGAAATGGACCCATGCCGAACAGGCCAAAGGCAATAAGCCAGACTTAAATTGAAATATTGATCAAAAAGGTGAGCAGCATTTAAATTTATCAGAGATAATTTTTTGAAAACTCACTTCATAAATTTCGTGCTTTACATGAAACCGTGGTTTCAGGTGACATCCTGTCCACCCTCAATGACAACTCCGATGGATTTAAATGATTATTATCCCATAATGTTTACTTCCTAACATTAAATTTAACATAAAGTGATGAGCTTTCACTGCAAAAATACAATCATAAAGAAGGCAAGAGTAACTTCCTCTGAAGTAAAATTTTCGAGAAAATAGTTCCCGATTTGGATCTCCAGGTGGGGATTACATATATGTGAAACGAAAGAGCATATAAACTT
Organism: Diploptera punctata; assembly: GCA_030220185.1. Classification (NCBI taxonomy): domain Eukaryota; kingdom Metazoa; phylum Arthropoda; class Insecta; order Blattodea; family Blaberidae; genus Diploptera; species Diploptera punctata. The sequence continues at coordinate 129,192 of JASPKZ010007847.1, forward strand.
CTTGTTAGGAGAACCTGAGGTAAAGCAGCCAGATATAAGATTTTACTAATATTTCAGCTAAAATTATTTCTTGGAGACTATTAGTGTAGCTTTTGAAAAGAGGGTCAAATATTTACACTAAACCCAACTCCATTTATTAATTTACACTAAGATTGATTTAAGGAAGTTTTAGGAATTTGATTTACTTTTACATCAGTTTTATATCGATTTTAAGCAGGCTTTTGATGCAATAAATAACAGGTCTTAAATGTTAAATTCAATGACTGAATTTGAAATTAATAAACCAATTATTTTATCAAAATTACTATCACATAGGCCCTACGTTAAATAAAAGGTGACATTTAGGGTAAGCTTTCTGAAAGTTTTGAGACTTACAATGATATCAAACAGGCTGATTCTCTGTCAACTTTGTTATTTAATATTGGTTTTGAAAGATTTATTAAAAAAATCGTAATTAATTAACCCCTTTGATACAATTTTCAACTAAATTATACAATATTTTAGCATTTGCTGATGATATTGTTGTTTTATCTCGGAACCTAAATTCTCTTGATTAGGTAATTCAACAAATTCAAGGTGAAACAGATCTGGCTAATTAAAAATTAATTGCATCAAAAGTAAATGCATGTATGAGTAGTATTGATGGTGTCTCAAATGCTATTGTTTTAAATTATGCACCATATGAAGATTTGTTCACTTTTAAATATCTAGATGAGGTAAGAATAGTATAATAATAAGAATAATAATAACATTATTGTAGAGATTAAAGAACAAAATAGCAGTACGTAATTATCTCAGAGCCTTAGATAATTTAATGAAGGTCATGAAAGAAAAGAATAAGAGTTTATAAAACTATAATTTAAACCTGTTATTTATGGAAGTAAGGCCTGGACTCCGCCTGAATGAACCATTACTAGAGACCAGATGTTAGAGAAAATGCCTATAGTTATATATTATAGATATTGTAAAGTGACTTGATATAAGTCCATACCAACGACCCTAGAGTTGTTTTCCATTAAGTTCATTTTGCCTATAAATGCCTATTTCAGCTTATAATGCCTATTTGGAATTGTTTCTCGAAATTAACTCAGTAATATCAGTGAAATCAATTGAAATGGACAAACTTCATGGCACAATTCATTTCGTAGAAGTTTTCAAGTGTTCTTTTTATTAATTTCCTTACAATATTTTAGGATAATTGTGGCAATAACCTAGCAGGTATACTTCATTCGCTCTTAAAGTGATCCTCATAAAAACAAAACCATGTAACCTGCTCGCTTTTCATTGGTTACTGACACCAACATATGATGTAGAAGCAATATGTACGCGAAAAAGTAGTACCCTATATTAAATTAAAATTATGTCCCCTGAATATATTGTTATTCTTCGTGAATGAAAATAATAATATTAAAAACATATAAAATATTGACAAATATATCGAATCAATAATTACACACTTAAAATAGTTTCTTACATAAGGATGATGCGTGCGAGTCATGCTTCAGTCGATTATGATGTAGGCCTACTATACAGCATGACTGAAAGTGTCGATCTTCTTTGTCGTGTCACAACTAAATTTGTAAAACACAAGTCTGACACACCTTTGACTAGTGGTCAAAAAACAGTTAATTTAAATGTATTTCACAAGTCTAGTGAAAAGTATCCAGAACTTCCAGCAAAAGATTTAGTGAATTTAACATCTGAGTTTACCGTGTGTCGTGTACCAGTATTAATAGTGCTCGGAAATAAAAAAAAAAAAACAAAATGTGGTAAGATTGTAACTCACGGTAAAAAACGAAACCTGTGCAATATGCTTTTGATAAGTGTGATGAATTTGGGGAAAACGCAATTCGAGTAGTAGTGCATAATTTCTTTTTCAAAAATGTACCCCCTACAATTGATAAAGTACTGGAACGAGTAAATAGAGATTCAGAACTGACTGATTTTAAAATAATGACGTTTACAAAATATTGTGTGAAATCGGATTTTAATTTTTTGAGAGAAATAAAAGGAGTGTTGTTGCTATGGAGAAGATATTATTTAATATGACTTACTTTAATAATGAGTTCAGAATATTCTGTATAACATATATTTAACCCGGGAGAAGGTCTACCTAAAATATTTGTATGATTTTAAATAATTGTCAAGAACCTCAATTTTGAAGCACAAATTCTAAAGATATAAATAAAAATATGCAGTGGTGCGGTGACAGATCCCATTCCTCTTAAGTCTACCGTTATGTTTAACATCAAACTAAAGAGGAAAAATGCAGTGACAGGTATGTGGACACAGAGTGACATATTCCAAGTATTAATCCTAATTCTTAGCCACCACTCCTGGGTTAAACTGCTATTTATTCTGCTAAAATTCATACTATTATCAATAGTAACTACAAAAAATCAAGTATGTGATATAGTTAATTTAATATTGAGAAGCTAAAGCTGTTACTATGATAGAAATAAGTAAATTAATTAACACAATTAAATTGTGATATAGTATTTCACTTCGTTTATTGAGCTAGTTTACTGCATACCATACTTATATCATATGTCTTATATACTTCACACGCGCTCCCTGTCAAAATGACAGTAATTGTGGCGTGAATGGCGGAAGGATACAATTGGCGTTTGTTCATGTTAGAATCATTCTAAGAGCGAATGCACTCCCGTTAGATAAATATTGTATTTTTCCACCGGATGCATGCCCGTTAAGCGAAATAACCCTAAGCTATTTCCCATTGTATTATGCTCCGGCTCTAAAGCTTGGAGAAGTTCTTTGCTTCTTTTCAATACAAACATTACTGAGTGACAAAGAGGGTAGATGGCTCAAGCTTTCTTTCCCTGTCTCACTCCTGGTGCTGAAACCGGCAATATTATTTTTTGATGTTGGTAACACTGAATTCAGTCTGCAGTCCTCATTCACAGGCAGATGATTCAAAGACAAAGTGGTGCTGCTAGTGTATTTTTTAAAATATGTTTTACCTCTACAACAGTTTTTTTAAGATACCTAAAGAGCGGACAACAGTAAAATACAAACTGACCAATTTCATGAAATAATTTGGCGCGGATATATTCTCAAGTTACGGTTCTGCTTTTTGTAAAATGGCAAAACAAATTCTAAAAGCATCTCTGATATCTTCGCATGCTATTGATAGCATATGTTTATATTCTTAACGTAAGACTGTAAAAAGTTATGTAGTTATCCATTTTTTTCTAAGA